>ONZH01027880.1:0-64107 GCA_900303285.1 Rhinella marina | reverse complement strand
AGCGGTAGATAATGACAGACAGCTCCCTTCGGCAGAGGTGCTGGAGCCTTGACTGCCTGAAATGGGCTGTGTGCCACTGGGTGATGCTGCTGTTGCTGCTGCCGACTGGACCGCCAGATCTGAGCCACGGTTCTCCCAGGCCACTTTGTGGTGACGCTGCATATGTTGGCACAGGGCCGTGGTGCCAACATTAGCACCCTGGCCACGCTTCACTTTCTGACCACAGATTCTACATATAGCCACGTTCACCTCCTCAGGCGTCTTAACAAAAAACTTCCACACCGCCGAGTAAGAGATTTTACCACCAACACTCCGCACTGACTGAGTGGTACCTCCGCTGCCTGGCTGAGCCCCTGCGCCGCTCTTTTCATGGCCGGAAAGCACCTGCGAAGAGTGCGGTCTACCCCGTGCCCGTTTGGCTCCCGACCTCGCACTGCTGCCACTCCGCTGAATAACGGCCACACTACCGACTTGCTGCCTGCACTGCTGCCTGATGCGCAAGCTGTCAGTTTCGTCTGCAGATGATGATAATAATGATGATGAAGCCCTTGCTTCACCTGGCTCCCAAGTGCGATCGGCTACATCATCATCAACTACAGTTTGGACGTCGCTAATGTCCTCCTCAACTGTCTCGGTGTACAAAGCCTGACCGCTCTCAACATCACCTCCCACTACACTCTCCTCATCAGTACTTGACCGCCTACTGGAAGGAGCGGATTTCTGCCCCACCTCTTGGCTTCCTAGTCGCTGCTGACTGTCCCCAAGTAGTTCGTCCTCGCTGTATAGTGGCGCAGAGCCCATAGTATATAGTACTTCTCAAAAATTTTTGCCACTGCCCTTCCCCTGTGAAGGGCCTGTCACACCTCTGTCTGACAGCCTGTTTCATAAAAAAATTTAAAATAAAATAAAATGAACAATCCCCCAAAAAATTATACTTTGCTCACTGCCTTGCACAACGGCTTAACTATTTCTTTCAGAAATATAGTCACCTACACAGTGTGTTAACAATGGGTTACTGAACTGCAGTACAATGGGTTACTGCACAGCACTATACACTTTGTTTATATACAGACTGACGCTGCAACTATCGATGTAAAAGGAACGAGCCCAGAACCACGTCTTTACTCTTTTTTGGGCAAGTCAGCTTCACTGACTACATTAGTACACTATCACATTTTTCTGTTTGGATGGCTAATAACGCCGCAAATAGTTTTTTAAAACTAACAACCCCACAAACACAGATTCACTGTTTTTTTGGCAATTCAACTTCACTGACTACGTTAGCACAATATCACGCTTTTCTGTTTGGATGGCGAATAACGCCGCAAATAGTTATTTAAAAAAACAACCCCACTAACACGGATTCACTGTTTTTTTGGCAAGTCAGTTTCACTGACTACGTTAGCACAATATCACGCTTTTCTGTTTGGATGGCGAATAATGCCGCAAATAGTTATTTAAAACTAACAACCCCACAAACACGGATTCACAGTTTTTTTGGCAAGTCATCTTCACTGACTACGTTAGCACAATATCACGCTTTTCTGTTTGGATGGCGAATAACGCCGCAAATAGTTATTTAAAACTAACAACCCCACAAACACAGATTCACTGTTTTTTTGGGAATTCAACTTCACTGACTACGTTAGCACAATATCACGCTTTTCTGTTTGGATGGCGAATAACGCTGCAAATAGCTATTTAAAAAAACAACCCCACTAACACGGATTCACTGGTTTTTTGGCAAGTCAGCTTCACTGACTACGTTAGCACAATATCACGCTTTTCTGTTTGGATGGCGAATAAGGCCGCAAATAGTTATTTAAAACTAACAACCCCACAAACATGGATTCACAGTTTTTTTGGCAATTCAACTTCACTGACTACGTTAGCACAATATCACGCTTTTCCTTTTTGGGATAGCAAATAACGCCGCAAATAGTTATTTAAAACTAACAACCCCACAAACACAGATTTACTGTTTTTTTGGCACTTCAACTTCACTGACTACGTTAGCACAATATCACGCTTTTCTGTTTGGATGGCAAATAACGCTGCAAATAGTAATTTTAAATGAACAAATCCACAAACACGGATTCACTGTTTTTTTGGCAAGTCAACTTCACTGACTACATTAGCACAATATCACGTTTTTCTGTTTGGATGGTGAATAACGCCGCAAATAGTTATTTAAAAAAACAACCCCACTAAGGCCTCATTCACACGTCCGTATAATGTGTCCGCATCCTTTCCGCATCCGTTTCCGCAATTGCGGACAATTATGCGGATAGGATGCGGATTCATTCATTTCAATGGGTCCCGAAAAAATGCATCAGTACACCGTGTGGGGTCCGCATCCGTGTGTCCGTTCCGACTGTCCGCATAAAGAAATCCTCCTGTCCTACTTTTCTCTCGAATTGTGGTCCATAGCACATTGAAAGTCTATGGATCCGCAAAAAATGCGGAAGACATGCGGAAAGGCATCCGCATGTCATCCGTATTTGTGGATTCCGTTCCAGGAGGGGAGAAAAAAAAAAAAGGTACAGATGTTATTCATCCTTCCGTTTTTTGCTGATCCGCAAAAAACGGATGACATATGGATACATCCTTTCCGTTTTTTACGGAAAAACGGAAAGGATGTCCTGGAAAAACAGAGTTTTTTGCGGAACAACGGATCCGCAAAAAACTGACCCTTTTCCAGGATGTGCACAAATATGGACGTGTGAATGGACCCTAACACGGATTCACTGTTTTTTTGGCAAGTCAGCTTCACTGACTACGTTAGCACAATATCACGTTTTTCTGTTTGAATGGAGAATAACACCGCAAATAGTTATTTAAAAGAACAACCCCACTGAAGAATTTAGCACTATATGGCGCTTGTCTATTTGTATGGTGAATAACGCCGCAACTATTTCTTTTACATTTACAAGCTGCCAATCACAGATTTTTTCCGCAAACACAACCCAAAAGATTTTTTTTTTTATTATTATTTTTTAATTTATTTATTTTTCTAATGTACCCCAAACAAGGCTCTGACCCTCTTACTGCACTGCAAAAAGTGAGAGTAGAGGTGCTTCTTTGAATACAGCACCCCAAAACAGCCTTTAGAACAGAGTGCAGTGCTGTATAACAGGCTAACCCCTATGCCCACTCACTGCTGCACAGTGTACCTGAATAGCGATTTCACTGTCTGATTTTATGTCTAGAAATCGTCCCTCTCCTATCCCTGCAATTCAGATTATCTATCCCTGATCTCCTCATTTCTTTTCTTTAGTTTTTCTTTCACTTGCCCTATCTCTCTTGACGTCTGTCTCTGGTCTAACATCAATAGTAAATGGTGCTTTCCAGCTTTCCAGAGATATTTATAGGGCTGGGACATCGCAGGACCTGGCAGGCTGCTAATTGGCTACATGTCTGCATGTGATCGCATTGTGGGCGTTTACTTCTTTGTCCCAGAAATTCTTCCCTCATGGAAAGAAAAAAAAAAAGATTCGCATTAGTTGCCAATCGAATTTTCCATGAAATTCGTAACGAATTCCACTCCATCAGCTTCAATTCGCTCATCTCTAGTTATTATATTATGGTCACTATTTCCCAGGTATCCTCCAACCTGTACATCTGTTGTTCTGTCAGGTCTATTGGTTAATACTAAGTCTAGTATGGCCATCCCTCTAGTCGGGTCCTGAACCAGTTTGGAAAGGTAATTGTCTTTGGTTATTTCCAAGAACCTGTTTCCTTTATGAGATATACAGGTTTCAGGTTCCCAGTCTATATCTGGGTAGTTGAAGTCCCCCATAATAACGACCTCATTATGATTTGCCGTCTCGTCTATTTCATTAAGAAGTAGATTTTCTGTTGAATCTGGTATATTCGGTGGTTTATAATAAACTCCTATTAGTATTTTATTATTGTTTTTGGCTCCATTTATTTCTACCCACAGTGACTCCACATCTTCATGTCCCTCACTTATATCTTCCTGGAGTGTGAGCTTTAGACAGGACTTTAGGCAGACCCCTTCCCCTCTCCAGTTTTGACGATTCTTTCTAAACAGATTGTAACCCTGTACATTAACTGCCCAGTCATAGCTATCATCCAGCCATGTCTCAGTTATTCCCACTATGTCATAGTCCTCCTCACACATCACTAATTCCAGCTCACCAGTTTTATTAGTCAGGCTTCTGGCATTAGTGTACATACAATTAAGAGGTCTATGTATATTTTTTACCCCACTTTTTAAATTACTATTACTGTACCTGTGAAGTGAATATCCGGGGTTTTTGGGTTACTTTGGTTGATGTTTTGCCCAGTCTTCTCCCTACATTCCTCACTAACCCCAGCCCCCACTAACCCCCCACTGTCCCCTCCTATGACCCACTCTCTATCTACACTATCTACCCCCTTATTAGTATGACCCCCCACCCTTCCCCCAGATCCTAGTTTAAAAGCTCCTCCAGCCGTCTAACCATTTTTTCCCCCAGGGCAGTTGAACCCTCCCCATTAAGGTGCAGCCCGTCCCTACTGTAGAGTCTGTAGCCGACAGAGAAGTCGGCCCAGTTCTCCATGAACCCAAACCCTGAGCCACTTATTTAACTCCTGTTGTCTCTCTAGTGACGCTCGTGGCACTGGTAGTATTTCTGAAAACACTACCTTGGAGGTCCTGGACTTGAGCTTCTCTCCTAGTTCCCTAAAATCATTTTTAAGGACCTTCCATCTCCCCCTGACTTTGTCATTGGTGCCAATGTGTACCATGACTGCTGGTTCTTCCCCAGCCCCACCCAGAAGTCTGTCAATCCAATCCGCGATATGCCGAACCCGAGGACCCGGGAGACAACACACTGTTCGGCGACAGATGACCCTGTCTGTCCACCTAATAATAGAGTCCCCTACCACCAGCATCTGTCTGTCCTTTGCTGCTCTCCTTTTCCCATCCTTCCCGCAGCGGTTATCCTCCTGGTTTCTAGGAGAAACGGCCTGCTGCAGTGGTGCTGGTCCTGGGCTGTGGTTTGCTGTAGTTGGAGGACTAGCTCAAATCAAGTTAACAACACACAAGGATAATCTCTCCAACCTTACTTTTTTTTTTTGCTCCTTGTCTTAAACTCAGGTTCTTTAACTCCACTTATACACAGCCCACTTACAAAGCAAGCCCAAAGTCACAGCAAGCTCTAGAAGAGACCTAGGATCACAAATCACTCCCCTTCACCAGATAAACAGCAGAGAAAAAAAAAGGGTTTAAATGTCAGTACCAAAATGCAAGCACTAAACACACAAGGACCTTTGCAATAAACCATAGACAGTTATTTGCAGTCACTCCCACAAAAATCACACTCAGTACTAGCACTCCAGTTCTGTAACTCCACTTATACACAGCCCACTTACAAAGCAAGCCCAAACTCAGAGCCTACTTGATTCACTCTGAGTTACAGCTTATGCTCTGCTCTGTACTGTATCTTTAACTTGTAGCTTGTTGCACAGCTCTTCCTCTCTGAATTCAGTAGGTCACACTTTCTAGATCTGTAGATAAGTCTGTTTCTGGGGGGGGGGGGGGGTTCCGTTCCAGGACACCTTACAAATTCTCTCTCTACTTCAGACCAGGACTTGTGGTTTGCACTCCTAAAACTTCCCCAACTGTCTATTAAACTTTGGTTCCACCTCCCTCTTGCTGACACACAGTACCTAGAATCCCTGGCAAGCTCTACATGTAGGGAGAGTGCAACTACAAACTGACCCTGTTTGACATCTCATTTTAAAAACCATAGGTGCTACTATGGAGTTAGGCCCCTTTTGTGGCTAGAACAGTCTACACTCTTCTGGCAAGGATTCGCACGAGATTGTTGTTCCTCCTCATCAGACTTGTCAAACCATGTCTTTATGGACTTTGCCTACATGGAAACTCTCAGGCTGTACCAAAACTATTCCCCAAACTGTTGACACAATGGGATTTTTGTATTCTGTCGCTGACATTACCCTTCAGTGGAAATAAGGTGCATAACCCAAAGCCCGAGAAGCAACGTCATACCATTATCCATCCTCCACCACATTTTATAGTAGGCACTATACTTTCTGCTAGGTAGTATTCTCCGGGCATCCACCATACCCAGTTTCATCTATCAGATGTCCAGACAGTGAAATGCTATTCATCACTCCACAGAACACATTTCTGTTGCTCCAGAATCTAGAAGTGATATGCTTTACACCGTTGCTGCCAATGTTTCTCATTGCATATGGTGATCCTAGTCCAAAGTTCTTGTGCCAATGTCACTTCCAGAGAAGGTTTACCTGGGAAAGTACAGGTGCAACATGGCAAGTACTGGTGCAGCCAGGCAAATAGCAGTAATCCTCATGTGGATCCTGTGGCTCAATATATAAAATAAATACAAATGAGTAACCAGTAACTAAGCATGAATAAGTGAATATATTATATGTAATGTAAAATATATAAGACATATATGAAATTTGGTCAGAATTTTTTATTCCATTCATTGAAATGTATTTTTATCTTTAAACGTAAAAGTAAATTGTCCTTAAAAGATTTGCCCTTACAGTAGAGTGTTTGAAGAACAATAATTAACCTAAGAATTTTGTATTGAACAGAAATGCTTGAAATTCTCAACATGTCAGACCAAGGAAAATGAAAGCCTCTCAGAGTAATGAATTCATTTCAATAAATGATCTGCATGTGGATTCATATCTTGAACCACAGTAATTAGCAGGTTATATAACATAGTGTATATTTTGCACATTTTGGATGACAAATGCAGAATGTTTTATTTGGATAAAATCATAGCATATACGTTTGCAATTCAAATATGCAATTCATTTCTGCTTTTCATGGTGACTGTTGCATTTTTAATATAATAGACCTGGGAACATTTGGAATATATTATATCACATGAACTACTTTAAGGAATCTTGAGAATCAACATGTCCAATAGCTTATGATAGAAATATTGACTTGGATAGACAAGACCACAGCAGCGGTCACATTTAACTTTCAGTCCAAAAAACTAATTTCTGGAATGTTTTAAAATGGCCACAAGAAACCTGTCCTACAATTTGAGCCACTTACTAATGTACTGTTATTATCCAGATTGCTTCCTTTGCTGGGTAGATTCATTTGTCCATCGCATCATCTCTTTCTTTTTTTGTGGCACAGATGGGGCTTTAAAGTGATGCTAAAACAGAACCAGTATCTTTTCATTTGGGAAAAATTCAGTACATTGCTCAACTTACATCATCATTATAACTCACGTGAACAAAGGTCTCTACATCTTTCTAGCATTAGATATTACATCGGCTTTTTATTTGTTTTCAATATATTTATTTATTTTAAAATTTTAAATATACAGTATATACTTTTTCACTGGGGTTGGAGAAAGCTGAGATAACACGATTTATGTTATCCCAACCTTTCCCACATGTGATAGTTGGAGACCAGAGACCTTACTGGAATGTCACGAGTTTCAATGGCAGTGCCCATACGCAGGAATGAATCACTTTGAGCACTATGTGGCACTTTTGTGACAATTAGATGAACACATCCATTTTACTTCTGGAGGATCATGCTGAGGCAGTGCACAATACAGCACAATCTTCCACTCAAGATGACCATTTATATTTATAAAATGACTGCAAGGGGCATTGGCAGCCCAAATGCAAAGGGACTGCCCAAAGTGCCCCCAGGACCACCTAGAAATTGGAGTCAATTTGTACAAACCCTGCCTCCTTCCATCTTCTCTTTTCTCCTGAGTCCTGGAGTGACATGTGCTTAATTTATTAAGAGACACATGCCTCTTAAAAAATTAGGTGCATCTCACCAGAAACTAATATTTAAACCAGCTAAGGGCTGACATAGGCTTAAAGGGGTATTCTCATCTTAGACAATGGGGGCATATCGCTATATTGAGATCGGAGGGGGGAGCGCTGCGCCCCGAGGACCCCAGGTTTTCCGGGGTCCAGCCACCACCGGGTGCAGCTCCCCCACTGCTCCTATAGAAATGAATGGGAGCGCACCGCACATGCGCGCCCACCGCACCCATTCATTTCTATATAGCCGACAGAAATAGCCGAGCTGGCTCGGCTATTTTCGCCGGCCCCATAGAAATGAATGGAGGGCGGCTGCGCATGTGCAGTGCACCCTCCTTTACTTTGGGGGCTCCATTCTCGATATAGGTGCAGGTCCCAGCTCCTAGTGATATGCCCCCATTGTCTAAGATGAGAATAACCCTTTAAGCTATAAATATGTCAGTGGCTAGCATAAATTATAGTAAATTAGTTGGGCCATGGAGGCTCTGCCCCTCCCGCTAAGCCTTGTTCCTTTTCTCACTACTTTAGAAAAGTGGCAAGAAGCCAAAAAATTTGCATACGATGGTGCAAATATAGTGTGAGCTATAATGTGTGAATTTTTAGCAGCATTTGATAAAACTCCCCTATGTCTTTTTGGCAATTATTTATTTGCTTGTTAATACAGAATGCTCCAAATTCCCAGCAGAAACATAGATGTCATTTCAAAAACCCGTCAGAGGGAAACAACTCCTTACCATTTCCAATATCAAAATAAAGCAACTTTCATAGTATTGCAGTCAGTATTTTCCATCAACCTCTGTAAACCAACTGACTCAGTAAGGTCCTAGTAGGTTGTCACAGGTATCTGGAGCCATGCTGACTGCAGTGTATCCCACAGCTGCTGGAAGGTGCGAGGGGGAGGATCCATAGAGCAAACATGGCAATTGAGGTGGTTTCACAGATGCTCAATTAGGTTCATGTCTGGGGAATTAGTGGGCCAGGGTAGTACTTGGAAGTATTGGTCTACTAATGTTGGACATTCCTAACATATTGCAGTGTCTTCCTGGAAGATCCCATCCGCTGCAGGGAAGACAATCAGCATATGGGTGAATGTCATCTGCAAGGATGAATTTATACCCCAATCAGTTGAGATTGCCTTCCGCATGGATGAGTGGCCCAGAAAATACTACGAAAAACATTCCTCAGACGTTGCCACCACCAGCTTGTGTTCTTACCAATCATGGTGCAGGATGTTTGTTCTCTGATGTTTCTCACCTGACACACCAACATCCATCCATTCGATGAAGCAGAAGGTCCAATTCAGATACTGCCGTGAAAATTAAAATAGAAATGAGAGCTTACACATTTCCAGTGAAGAATCACTCTTATTCAAAGCATAATTTGGCAAGAATAGCACTCCTCTATATATCTGGATTCTGGCGGTACCTAATATTGTACGTCACTTGAATGGGACTATGCTGAAGTATCAGGGACAACCAGAACTATATATATATATATATATATATATATATATATATATATATAGCCATGAAAAAGGCAGCACTCTCCAAAAAGTTAGTGTGAACAAGCGTTTATTTACCCATGTGGGATGCAACGTTTCGGCTCCATGAGCCTTTCTCAAGCAGTGAAAAGTGAACAACTTCCAAAGTATTTATACATAAAGTGCAAGTGCATAATCAATCAATCAATAATTAATAATTCAAGTAAAAAAGAGTAAAAAACTTCAAATTTCATAATCAACAGTGCATAAATATAGTGCTGTGATATTAAAAACTTGCATAACATGATTGTGACCAAATTTAATATACTCATAATATAGAAAACCATATCTAATATATAAACATTATTAATGAACATGTACAAACACAAGTGTGCATAATGTGTTAATAATTAGTCAGCTGGCCTGATCCAAACGGCCCACGGAGATGTCATGGCGGTGCTTCATCAAAATACATCGGTATTAGCGTAGTGAGAAAGTAAATGCGCATGTCCAAATAATCCTTGTATATATAAAGTTGTTGTAATCGCCATTCGGAGCTCGAGCATGCGCAATAAAACTATCCGCTCAACGCTCCATTAACAATCCTGTCATCTCAATACAATATCCAGCGCATGCGTAGTGCTGTATCAACAGTCATGTCGGCCATCTTAACAACGGTCAATATGCAGTTTCTTGCCTTAAAGACCCATCAGGGCTCTCCCGTAAAAGTCAGCTATAGGATACAGTAAAGACCAAACAGTGGGGGCCATGAATAGCTATCCTCATAGAGAAAACGCCAACCACGGCACCGTGCCAATATAACCTCAGTGTAATCGCACAACGTGAGATCACCTGTCGGTACAAAGCACCGTCCACTGAATATGTCCCCTCATATCCAGCTGTCTCCGTTCTGCCAGACATATTGTTGTATAAATAGATATGCAATGAACAAAATAAAGAATCAAAAAAATAAAGAATAAAAAAATAAAAAAATATAAAAAAAAATTAAATTAAATATTAGAACCGATGTATTGGAACATGGTCACGATGGTCTCCAGCTACTGCCAAAACATCTCCGATAACCGCAGGGATCCTGCCAGAAAGAAAAAATAAAAAAAAAAATTTTTTCAATTATTTTTTTATTATTAAAAAAATAGAAAAATCACTATTATACACAGAGTGATGTACACAATAAGCCCCACGATGACAAAAGGGCAACCGACCTATAGTAATACCCCTAGATTATAATCCGCATTTAATCCATTCGGATACAGTGAAGACAATGTATGTATCCACTGTAGTTCCCTTTTTAATAACATTTTTGTGCGATCACCTCCCCTACGTGTCGGGGGTATTTGATCAATCACCATGAACCTTAATTGTTGTTCAGAATGTTTCTGTTCTGTAAAGTGTCTAGAGACCGGCAGGTCTAGTCTCTTTTTTCTAATAGTGTATCTGTGATAATTTAATCTAGTCTTTAATTCTAGAGTCGTCTCGCCAACATAAATCAGTTGGCATGGGCAAATCAATACATATACAACAAAAGCAGAGCTACAAGTTAGATAATGACGTATAGGAAAGGTTACACCCGTGCCTGGATGTGCAAACCGTTCACCCTTAATCATAAGGCGGCAGTTCACACATGACAGACAGGGATAACAGCCCAACCTACGCGGTTGTAGTAAAGTCTGTGTGAGTCCTTTGGTAGGTTTAACATCGGCGTGAACCAACTGATCTCTAATGTTGCGTGCTCTACGGTACGAAAAAATGGGGGGAGATCTAAATTCCTCTATATTATCATGTCCCCTCCGTAGAAGTGACCAATGTTTACATATAACGTTGTTAATAGCTTTTGATTGTTCAGTAAATGTGGACACAAAAAACATACGTTTGTGAGTGGTTTGTCTATTAGTTGATCTTAATGTATGTTGTCTGTCCAGTGAAAGCACTGTAGACTGTTGTGTCTGAACCAAAGAAGGAGGATATCCACGTTCAAGAAATTTTCTTCCCATGTTCTGTAAAACTTGGGGAACAACTGTGTCATCAGATACAATTCGTTTTGCTCGTAACATCTGACTATATGGTAAATATTTAATCATACTGTATGGGTGCCGACTGGTATAATGCAGTATAGAGTTTCTATCTGTGGGCTTCACAAACAAATTAGTACTCAGTACTCGGTCTGTCAAAGTGACCATAGTATCCAGGAACTGAATATTGCTCCTAGAATGTACTACAGTAAATTTAACTCCGGGATCAATCTGATTCAAGAAATCATGAAAATCAGTGAGGTCATCGAGGGACCCACACCATATGAGGAAGATGTCATCAATGTATCTACACCACTCCACTACATGGGTGAAGTGGTGGGATACAGAGATGACATCCTCCTCCAAATGTCTCATGTACATATTGGCGAAAGTCGGGGCCACATGTGACCCCATCGCCACTCCTTGTCGCTGAATAAACCAACGATCTTGAAAGAGGAAATAATTCTTGGTTAAAATAATTTCCAACAAACTAACAATGAAAGTACGACATTCCTCAGTATAAGATGAATCATGTAAATATTTAGTGACTACTGATAAACCACTCAGATGATCAATCGATGTGTATAATGACACTACATCGAAAGATACTAAGAGGATATCAGTGTCTGATGGTAGTGTAATACCTTGTAATTTCAACAAAAAATCGGTCGTGTCACGTATATAGGATTTAGCTGCTGTAGCATAAGGACGTAGTATATGGTCTAGAAAAACCGCAATGTTAGAAAAAATCGAGCCCGTACCAGCCACAATCGGGCGTCCCGGCGGATTGACTAATGTCTTATGGATCTTCGGTAACATGTATATCACAGGTGTAGTAGGAAAATCTATACTTAAGAATTTTACCATATCATCATCTATAATACCACCAGAAACAGCAGAGGACAAGAGAGATTTAATAGATCGTGCAATCTCAAATTTTGGATCCGAGGGTACCTGAGTATATACGTCTGTATCTGCTAGCTGCCTATTGACCTCAGCTATATATGCAGATGTATCCATAACTACTGTAGCTCCGCCCTTATCGGCAGGTTTTACTGTGAGGCTATGGTCACAGCGTAGCTCCGCCAGAGCCTCACATTCAACAGTAGTTAAATTTGGATATTTCAAGGTTGTCATATCTATCTCATGTTGTAATTTCATAATATCTCTCTTGACCGCTGTCATAAAGGTATCTATAGCAGGTGAATTCACAATAGGAACATAATTACTGTGAGAAGTCAATTGCAGTTTTTTTAGAGACAACTCACTGGTCAATATCCCTGTTTCTTGTACATGATCCTGAAACAATAATCTTAATTTAATAGACCTAAAAAATCGGAACAAATCATTATCAATCTCAAACCAATCCGCATGAGTACTTGGACAAAATGAAAGTCCTTTGGACAGTACGCTCACCTGAGCAGAAGACAAAGATTTTGACGAAATATTAACAACATTTACTTCTTCCTGGTTGGCCCCGTCCTGGTTAACGGAGTACGAAACTTGGAACGAGTTCTTGAGGGCCCTGTGATGACGTCGTCCACCTCTTCTGTGTCGTCGTCGTTGGCAACCAGTGTTGTCATGCTGCTCCCTAAAAAAGGTTGGGTTGTAGTAGATGATGGCAAATTGCTCTGTGGGCGTCGATTTCTTATTCTCATATCCCGTTTGCTGGAGTTAAATTTATTGCTGTCCTGATCCCAATTATATACTGAGCCCCGTTTGTAATCATCAGCATCCCTATGCCATTTTATTCGTTTAGTCTCTTCTGATTCCTGTCTGAATTTAACAAGATTAGTGGATAGTCCTTCTTTATAGCTAGAGAACTCCTCAGTAGATAATAAAGATGATAAAGTGTGCTCAAGCTCAACAATCTGTGTATGTAACTCCAATGTTTCACCTTGCAAGAACTCAAGATTAAGTAGAATAAGTTCCAAAGAGTAACGATTGGACAAAGTCTCAAATTTCTTACAGAAAACAGCATTCGCTGCAAATAAATTCGGTTTCACATTAGACCGCATACCTCTTGGAATTCTCTGATGTTTGTAATATTCTCCCAGCGTTGTCATATGTAGGTTCAATGCTATATGGCGGCGATGCAGGGTTTCTAATTTCCTTTTCAATTCCTTAGTAGATGGCGTATTTAAAAAGGCCGGATCTCCCGTCAGTCCACGTAGTATCCTTGCGACATCATCCTGTGTATACTGAACCCCACTGGAGGGTAAATCCAAGGTAGTAAAAGACATATCCAAATCCAAAAAAGTACAAAAATAAAAAACTGAAATTATAAATGTGCCAAGCCAAATATGTCAAAAATATGCAATGAAAAAATACGGCAGCACAATAAAAGAGCAAGGAGGAGGTGCAAGCCATCAGCCCGACAAGGCTCCAAACTTAGCCATGAAAAAGGCAGCACTCTCCAAAAAGTTAGTGTGAACAAGCGTTTATTTACCCATGTGGGATGCAACGTTTCGGCTCCATGAGCCTTTCTCAAGCAGTGAAAAGTGAACAACTTCCAAAGTATTTATACATAAAGTGCAAGTGCATAATCAATCAATCAATAATTAATAATTCAAGTAAAAAAGAGTAAAAAACTTCAAATTTCATAATCAACAGTGCATAAATATAGTGCTGTGATATTAAAAACTTGCATAACATGATTGTGACCAAATTTAATATACTCATAATATAGAAAACCATATCTAATATATAAACATTATTAATGAACATGTACAAACACAAGTGTGCATAATGTGTTAATAATTAGTCAGCTGGCCTGATCCAAACGGCCCACGGAGATGTCATGGCGGTGCTTCATCAAAATACATCGGTATTAGCGTAGTGAGAAAGTAAATGCGCATGTCCAAATAATCCTTGTATATATAAAGTTGTTGTAATCGCCATTCGGAGCTCGAGCATGCGCAATAAAACTATCCGCTCAACGCTCCATTAACAATCCTGTCATCTCAATACAATATCCAGCGCATGCGTAGTGCTGTATCAACAGTCATGTCGGCCATCTTAACAACGGTCAATATGCAGTTTCTTGCCTTAAAGACCCATCAGGGCTCTCCCGTAAAAGTCAGCTATAGGATACAGTAAAGACCAAACAGTGGGGGCCATGAATAGCTATCCTCATAGAGAAAACGCCAACCACGGCACCGTGCCAATATAACCTCAGTGTAATCGCACAACGTGAGATCACCTGTCGGTACAAAGCACCGTCCACTGAATATGTCCCCTCATATCCAGCTGTCTCCGTTCTGCCAGACATATTGTTGTATAAATAGATATGCAATGAACAAAATAAAGAATCAAAAAAATAAAGAATAAAAAAATAAAAAAATATAAAAAAAATTAAATTAAATATTAGAACCGATGTATTGGAACATGTACAATACGATGTATTGGAACATGGCAGTAGCTGGAGACCATCGTGACCATGTTCCAATACATCGGTTCTAATATTTAATTTAATTTTTTTTATATTTTTTTATTTTTTTATTCTTTATTTTTTTGATTCTTTATTTTGTTCATTGCATATCTATTTATACAACAATATGTCTGGCAGAACGGAGACAGCTGGATATGAGGGGACATATTCAGTGGACGGTGCTTTGTACCGACAGGTGATCTCACGTTGTGCGATTACACTGAGGTTATATTGGCACGGTGCCGTGGTTGGCGTTTTCTCTATGAGGATAGCTATTCATGGCCCCCACTGTTTGGTCTTTACTGTATCCTATAGCTGACTTTTACGGGAGAGCCCTGATGGGTCTTTAAGGCAAGAAACTGCATATTGACCGTTGTTAAGATGGCCGACATGACTGTTGATACAGCACTACGCATGCGCTGGATATTGTATTGAGATGACAGGATTGTTAATGGAGCGTTGAGCGGATAGTTTTATTGCGCATGCTCGAGCTCCGAATGGCGATTACAACAACTTTATATATACAAGGATTATTTGGACATGCGCATTTACTTTCTCACTACGCTAATACCGATGTATTTTGATGAAGCACCGCCATGACATCTCCGTGGGCCGTTTGGATCAGGCCAGCTGACTAATTATTAACACATTATGCACACTTGTGTTTGTACATGTTCATTAATAATGTTTATATATTAGATATGGTTTTCTATATTATGAGTATATTAAATTTGGTCACAATCATGTTATGCAAGTTTTTAATATCACAGCACTATATTTATGCACTGTTGATTATGAAATTTGAAGTTTTTTACTCTTTTTTACTTGAATTATTAATTATTGATTGATTGATTATGCACTTGCACTTTATGTATAAATACTTTGGAAGTTGTTCACTTTTCACTGATTGAGAAAGGCTCATGGAGCCGAAACGTTGCATCCCACATGGGTAAATAAACGCTTGTTCACACTAACTTTTTGGAGAGTGCTGCCTTTTTCATGGCTAAGTTTGGAGCCTTGTCGGGCTGATGGCTTGCACCTCCTCCTTGCTCTTTTATTGTGCTGCCGTATTTTTTCATTGCATATATATATATATATATATATATATATCCGTCAACACCCGCACTGCCGCTGATGGTATGCCAGTAAAGCTGGAATTGCAACTAAAAGTGACCGCTGCTGGGTATCAAATTACAGGGTTATCTGCCGCTACTCCTTATTAAGAAACACCCCTTATTAAGATAAAAAAGTAGATAGCCGCGCTAGTCAAACATACAGCGAACATAAATCGTTGATAAATAGTATACTTGACGTTGATGGTATGATGAAGATGAATTCAGATCCCGCTTAACATGCTGTAACTTTGCGGTATCTGTCTTCAGCTTCCACACTCTCTAGCTCCAGCTTACAGCCCCGGCCGGTGGCTCGTGCGCATGGGGGTAAGCCTGGCAGATAATACCTTGAGAATGGACCTTCGGTGTGACATCACACTAATCTACAGATACCACTCGGGTCCACAATACCCTTAAAAATGTTTTGGATTCCTTCATCAGGGATTTGTGTGATTACTCTTCTTGGGCATTAAATAGGCGTCCAACCTCCATGGTAACTTGCCTGAAAAAAGGCTCTTCATACACCACTCTTCGGTTTTCTTATTTCAGATTTAGTATCATACTTTAATTCTGTCTAACCTCTCTATCTTAAGACTATAATATTTCTATTACTAAAAAAAAAGCTCCGTCAATATGGATATCCCTATTCTTAAAAGACAATATTAGTTTCTTTTTTATTTAGGTATTTGGATGTTCCCTGCCTATACCCCCTTGTCTTAGTTTAAAAGGTGAATAATTTCTTGGTTAAATCCTATGGGGGCAAGACTATTTAGTTTATAAATCCATTATTTATAAGTTTAATGTATTCCCCTCCTCTCTTATTTGGTTTTATTTGTTCAATAGCCCCAAAGGAAGATCCTTGAAAAGTGCCACCATGCTTCTCCAAATAATGTTGTAAAAGGGAGTGACCCTCAAATTTCTTTCCAATGTTCATAATATGTTCCCCTATCCTGATTTGTAAAATTCATTTTGTTCTCCCCATATATATCTTATCGTAGGGGCATTTGATATAATAAATAACTTGTTTTTTTTATTATTATTTTGCAATTGGGTATCCTGGTCAATTTGTTTTACTTCTCGTTTAATTATCTCTAATTGATTTGGTTTATACTCTTTTTCTTTAAATTTTATGTGAAGATTGTCTGCCTCCTCCTCAAACTATTCCAGTGTAGTACTGTTTCTTCACAGTCTAATATATTGGCTACTGGGGATATTAACCACTTCACGTCCGCCCATTGACTATAAACGTCCGTGAAGTGGTTGTTTATTTCTGAATGGACGTTTCTGAACGTCCATTCAGAAATAGCAGCTGCACGCTAATCATGCAGCTGCACAGTGGGGTACCTGCTGTCAGTAACAGCAGGGTACCCAAAGAGAAGGCAGGGACCGTTCCCAGGGGTCCCTGCCTTGTAGATTGGTGTATACACAGCGCTATTGCGCTTCCTGTTCCGGCCCGGAGGTCATGTGATCGCCGGGACCGGGAGAGTGCAGGACCTGCCGGGTCTCTCATAGACCAGATCAGCCCTGCACTGAGGCTGTACAGCATAGTATTATGCTGTACAGCCTCTCTGGGGATGTATTTCCCCTGTAACTGAGGCTACTATGTCAGCCCCAGTTACAGGAGAAATCAAGTGTAAAAAAAAAAATATATAAGTGAAGTTAAATGTCCTCCTGAGGTCTTGTATGACCTTATGGGGGAAACAAAGTGTAAAATAAAAGATAAAAAAATAATTAAAAAAATTGAGTATTTTATATATATATATATATATATATATATATATATATATAAAATCACATATAAAAAAAATAATTTTCCCCCAAATATGTCATTAAAAAAATATTACAAATAAAAATAAATTAATAAAATAGACATATTTGGTATCACCGCGTCCGAAACGACCGGCTCTATAAAAATATCACATGATCTACCCCATCAAGTGAAATGTGTAAAAAAAATCTAATAAAAATTATGCCAAAACAGCTTTTTTTGTCACCTCACCTACCAAAAAACATAATATCAAACAATCAAAAAGTTGTATTCATCCCAAAATGATAGCAATAAAAACATCACCTCATCCCGCAAAACATGAGCCCCCACACAAGATCATAGCCAAAAAAATGAAAAAAAATGGCTCTTAAAAAATTGCAACACAAAAACATGATTTTTTTTCTAAAAATGCTCTTATTGTGTAAAACGTAAAAAAATAAATAAAAAATAGACATATTTAGTATCGTTGCGTCCGTAACAACTGGCTCTACAAAAATATCACATGATCTACCCCATCAAGTGAACAGTGTAAAAAAAATATAGAAAAATGCCCCTAAACTGCTTTTTTTTTAGTTAACCTCCCAAAAATTAGATTAAAAAGTGATCAGAAAGGCGGATGTACCCCAAAATGGTGCCAATAAAAAGCACAGCTTGTCCCGCAAAAAATAAGACCTCACGCAGCTCAGTCCACAAAAAAATTAAAAAGTTATTACTCTTACAAACCATGACAAAAAATTTCATGTTAGAAAATGCAGATGCTGCTCCTCCCCTTCTGAGCCCTGGCGTATCCCCAAATAACAGTTTACGACCACATGTGGGGTGTTTCTGAAAACTGCAGAATTGGGGTAATAAATATTGAGTTTTGTTTTGTTGTTAACCCTTGATGTGTTACAGGATAAAAATGATTAAAATGGAAAATCTGCAAAAAAAGTGAAATTTTGAAATTATTATTTTGCTTTAATTCCTGTGGAATACTTAAAGGGTTAACAACATTTCTAAAACCAGTTTTGAATAGTTTGAGGAGTGTAGTTTCTAAAATGGGGTAATTTATGGTTGTTCTTTATTATGTAAGCCTCACAAACTGACTTCAGAACTGAACTGGTCCTTAAAAAAGTTGATTTTGCAAATTTGCAAAAATTGCGTCTAAAATTCTAAACCTTCTACTGTCCTAAAAAAAATAAAATGACACTACCAAAATGATGCCAACATAAAGTAGACATATGGGGAATGTAAATTGAAAAGGATTTTATGGGGTATCACTGTCTTAAAAGCAGAGAGATTCAAATTTATAAAACAGTGAATTTTTTCAAATTTTTGTTAACTTTTGGATTTTTTTATAAATAAAATTAAAACTTATCGACTCAAATTTACCATTAACTTGAAGTACAATGTGTCACGAGAAAACAATCTCAGAATCGCTTAAATAAGTAAAAGTGTTCCAAAGTTATTACCACATGAAGTGACACATGTCAGATTTGCAAAATTAGGCCTGGTCAGGAAGGGGGTAAATGGCCCGGATGGGAAGTGGTTAATTAAACATATGGGCAGATAGCAACTATCCATAGAGATGAAGCTGTTGCTGTCCATGGGTTTATAAAATGGTTTTGTATGTATTTGCCCTTCTTTAATCAAAATAGTTAGATCCAAGAAGTGTATTTCTATTTTATTAAAGCTCGGCATAAAACCTAGATAAAATTCATTTTTAGCTCCCCCTTTCCAAATAAAAATGTCGTCAATAAATCTTTTGCAGAGGACTAGATTTGCACGTAATGTTCCCCCTGGGTAGATGATAAGCTCCTCCCATCTACCCATATATAAATTAGCGAAACTCAGTATGAATCTGGTCCCCATGGTCCATGTCTGCAGATAAAAGCGTCCTCATATTTAAAATAATTATAAGTTAAAATGGATGTAATACAATCCCCAATAAATTGGATTTGTTCAATTGGTAGTTTATTGTCTTTATTTAAAAAGAATTTAGCAGCCTGTCTTCCTTTATTATTTTCTATTATACTATATAAGGAAGTTACGTCCAGGGTGCCTAAAATATAACCCTCATTTCATTCTATATCTCCCAGAATCTGTAAAATGTGTTTGGTATCTTTAAGGTATGCTGGGAGTTTTTGAACACAATCTTGTAATAGGACATGTACATATTTAGATAAATTTGAAGTGAGGCTACCTATTCCTGATATTATTGGTCTTCCTGGCGGTTGAGTCTCCGACTTGTGTATTTTTGGGAGATAATAAAACATGGATGTACTTGGATGCTGATTATGAATAAACTTGGCCTCATCTACTGTTATAATCCCTTTTTCTCTCCCGTTTCACACCAATTTATTAATTATATCATTGGTGTACAGGGTTGAATTATATAATTTTTTTTTTATAAGTTTTCTCATCCGTCAATAGTAGTATAGATTCCTGATGGTACTGTTCATACTCAAAAATGACAATCCCCCCCCCTTCCCCATCCTTTATCAGCTGGACAAATGACAATGTCATTATTCATTTGCAATGTTCTAATACTCTTTTGTTTATTTTTTGATAAATTGTGAATGTGTCCCCTTTTTTAGGGTTTATTTTCCATAAATCCCTTAGAACTAAAGATTGGAAAGCTCTAAAAGCGGCCGAATATTAATTTATGGGATTAAAATTAGATTTATTTTTCAGGTTGGTATGAGTAAAAATGTCCTGTCCCTCAGTGTTCTCATTCTTTCTCTGTATTCTTTTGTTTATTTGTTCTTTTTTATAAAATTGTTTTAAGGGCTAGATTACATAGAAATTTTTTCATGCCTATGAAGGCATCAAAAAGACAAAAGCTGGATGACAGTGCGAATCTCAATCCTTTTTGCAATAATCCTAATTCTCCCTCAGATAATATATATTTATTCAAATTATATATTTTTTGTCCCATTAATTTTACTTTCTTTTTGTATATTTTACTTCCTCTTGTCCCCCCTCTTTGTTCTTTTCTTGAAGGTCTGGCCTGAAAAAAAAATCGTGTTTGATTATTTTCCTAATCCTATTTTATTTTATATTATCTGTTTCAGATATACCGTATTTTTCGCCCCATAAGACGCACCGGCCCATAAGACACACCTAGGTTTTAGAGGAGGGCAATAAGAAAAAAAATATTTTTCATTAGATCTCAGGTCAGACCAGCAATTAGACCCCCCAATGTTAATAAGACCCCAATCAGACCTCAGCTCAGACCCCAATGTTAATGACCCCAATCAGACCTCAGATAAGAGCCCCATGCCTCTCTTCAGCCCCCATGTAAGCCCCCAATGCCTGTAATTAGTCCCCATATCAGCCCCTAATGCCTGTAATTAGCCCCCATATGTGTAATTAGCCCCCATGCCTGTAATTAGCCTCCATATCAGCCCATCACTTCAGCCCCATGCCTCACTTTAGCTCCCATATCAGCCCCCAGAAAAAAGTGCGTCTTATGGGGCAAAAAATATCCTCCATATTCTACCATTTCAAGTGGCGGTATTGAATCTCTTTCAAACTTTCTTTTTTACTATTATTTCCTCTTCTTTTATTTTTATTTGACTCTATATTGATCTAGATAGTTTGATAATCTCTGGTTGATCTTTAAAGGGTTTAAAGGGGTTGTCCCACAAAAAATATTCTACATTTTTCAAACCAGCACCTGGATCTGAATACTTTTGTAATTGCATTTAATTAAAAATGTTGTATAGCTACTGAGTTATTCAATAAAATGTATCTGTATAGTGCCACTTAATTTCTTATTTCTTTGACCTGCTCATTAAGAAGGCTGCACATGGTCAGTTTAATCTTTCAGCTGCCTTCTGAGTTGTGATAGACAGAGCTGAGACACGCCCCCTAAGCTGCAGCAGAGAAGACACTCCCCTTGAGCTGTCAGCTTGATAAAAATCTAGCAGAGTAATGAATGTGGAGATCTCTGGATCCATGTGAGGTACAGGGCTGGTTCTAGCTTTATTAGAAAGGTATTGTCATGGACTATATGATGTCTGATTTTAATTTTTTACATCATTCATGGGAGAACCCCTTTAAGATCTTCAAATAAACTAACAATTTCTCTATTGATCCTTATTAATCTATTTTTCTTTTTTCAATAATAAATAATATTTTCCTTCTGGAGAAATCATGAAATAATTTATTCCATTCCTTCAAAGTATCCATGTCCCCCACATCTCCTGTTAATGACTTATATACTTTTAACCCTTTGGGTATAACATCGCATTCCAGGTATATCTCTAGCGATGCTAATTCCCAAAGGTCTCATTTCTGTAATAAGTAATCCCTCTAATTTCTTCATCTTAATCATGGCTTCCTGTATTTTCTTATTCATTATGTCCAAGTTATCCGATATTCTTCTATTAGGCAGATTAAAAAACAATTGAACAAATCTAATTCTGTCCTTCCGGTCCATCCATAGATCACTAATGATAGACCAAAGATGTAGATGGGGTTTGTATATACTGCGGTTTGCTGCCTGGTGTCTGTGGCAGTAAAAAACTCCAAACAAAAAGATGTCAATGACACCCGTGCTGCCGCTGATGGTATGCCAGTAAAGCTGTAATTGCAACTAAAAATGTTCAATACCCCGATATTATGAACATTGGAAAGAGGTTTGAGGATCACTCCCTTTCACGACATTATTTGGAGAAGCATGGTGACACCTTTCAAGGATCCTCCTATGGGGGTATTAAACAAATAAAACCAAATAAGAGAATAGGGGACTACATTAAACTTATGTCCAGAGGGGAAAGTAAATGGATTTATAAACTAAATAGTCTTGCCCCCATAGGATTTAGCCAAGAAATAGAATTATTCGCCTTTTAAACTAAGAGGAGGGGGTATAGGCTGGGGACATCCAAATACCTAAATAAAAAAGAAGCTAATATTGTCTTTTAAGAATAGGGATATCCATATTGATGGAGCTTTTTTTAGTAATAGAAATAATATAGTCTTTAGATAGGGAGGTTAGACAGAATTAAAGTATAATAATAGTTTGAAATAAGTATGATACTAGTCTGAAATAAGAAAACCGAAGAGTGGTGTATGAAGAGTCTTTTTCCAGGCAATTTACCATGGAGATAGGATGCCTATTTAATGCCCAAGAAAAGTAGTTGCACCAATCCCTGATGAAGGAATCCATGTATTCCAAAATGTGTCGGAAGGTATTGTGGACCCGAGTGGTATCCGTAGGATAGTGTGACGTCACACTTAAGGTCCATTCTCAAGGTATTACCTGCCAGGCTTACCCCCATGAGCCACCAGCGGGGGCTACGGACTAGAGAGTGTGCGAGCTGAAGACAGACACCGCAAGGTTACAGCATGTTAAGCGGGATCTGAATACATCTTCACTATACCATCAATAGCAAGTATACGATTTACCAACAATTTATGTTCGCTGTATGTTTGACTAGTGCGGTTATATACTTTTTATGTTAAGTGGTACAACTATATATATGGCACTACTATGCCTGTAAAAATAATAAAGGGACATGTTGCTAGCGGTAGCACCCCAGCTTCTTCATTCTGCTGATTGGTGGGGTCCCTACAGTTGGACCCTTGTCCTAAAAATAGGCGATCAGTGTCCAAACTCTTCATAGCGCCTTTAATTCTTCTTTGTCAGTTTGTCTGTAATGCATAAGATGTGGACCTAACATAAGCTTAACCCCTTGGCGACATTGGACGTACCGGTACGTCCTGAGCACGAGGTAGTTCGTGCTACAGGGCGTACCGGTACGTCTTGCATTGAAACCCCCCCTGCTCAGTGCAGGGGGGGTTAAATGCTGTAATGGGTGCTGTTTAGGGCACCCAGCCACCCATAGTTAAGGCCTCGGGGGGTGCCGTGCACCCCCATAAAGGCGATCGCTGTGAATGGCTGGTCTATTCAGACCAGCCATTCACAGCAGGCAAGGGGTACTCGGCGGGGATAGCGCTATTCTAGCGAATCCCCGCCGAGTGTCAGTAATTAGGGGGAGGTCAGGGTGTCCCCCCCGCCCCCCTGATTAGCTGTGGGCAGATGGGTGGGCAGATGGGCAGGCGGGGGGGAGACCTTCAACTTGCGGGCGGCTGCCGCGAGTGCCGCCCGCAACGATCTTTTAGTGTGGCTGATCTTTATTCAAGCAGAGTATCAGCATACAGCTGATACTCTGCTTGAAACTGCTGACATCGGTGCTGGCACCGATGTCAGCAGTTTAACCCCTTCCATGCCGCGGTCCGTAGGGACCGCTGTATGGAAGGGGTTAACAGGGAGGGAGCGCTCCCTCCCTCTCCCATCGGCGCTGCGGTGCGCTGGCAGCGCCGATGGTGTGGGCAGATGAGAGGGAGGAAGCTCCCTCTCCCTTCCATCGGGACGCTGCTCTGCTGTGGCAGCGTCCCGATGGTTACCATGGCAACCAGACGCTTTCGTCTGGCTTGCCATGGAAGCCTGTTCAAGCTCCTGCTAAAGGCAGGAGCTTGAACAGGCTATAAGAAAATACACTGCAGTACACTATACAGTGTACTGCAGTGTATTGTAAAATACCAGACCCACTGGTTCTTGAAGAACCAAGTGGATCTGAGTCAAGAAAGTGGAAAAAAAAAAAAAAGTTAAAAAAAAGTTTAAAAAATTGATTAAAAATAAAAAAACACACAATACATAAACATGTTAGGTATCGCCACATCCGTAACAATCTGCTCTATAAAAATATTACATGAGGTGGCCCCCCAGGCGAATGCTGTAAAAAAAAATTTAAAAAAACTATGGCAAAATAGCCATTTTTTTCCCTCTTCCCTCACAAAAACTGTAATAGCAGGCAATCAAAAAGGCGTATTTACCCCAAAATGGTATCAATTCAACCGTCATCTTGTCCCGCAAAAACTGTACCCTACCTGAGACAATCGCCTGAAAACTGAAAAAAATATGGCTCTCTGAAAATGGCAACACAAAAAAAATATTTTATTCTGTTCAAAAATGCATCTAATGTGTAAAACTTTCCAACAATAAAAAAGTTGGACATATTGGGTATCGCTGCGTCCGTAACAACCTGCTCTATAAAAATATTACATGAGATGGCCCCCCAGGCGAATGCTGTAAAATTTTTTTTTTAAAAAACTATGCCAAAATAGCCATTTTTTTCCCTCTTCCCTCACAAAAAGTGTAATAGCAGGCGATCAAAAAGGCGTAATTACCCCAAAATGGTATCAATTCAACCGTCATCTTGTCCCGCAAAAACTGTACCCTACCTGAGACAATCGCCTGAAAACTGAAAAAAATATGGCTCTCTGAAAATGGCAACACAAAAAAAATATTTTATTCTGTTCAAAAATGCATCTAATGTGGTAAAACTTTCCAACAATAAAAAAGTTGGACATATTGGGTATCGCTGCGTCCGTAACAACCTGCTCTATAAAAATATTACATGAGATGGCCCCCCAGGCGAATGCTGTAAATTTTTTTTTTAAAAAACTATGCCAAAATAGCCATTTTTTTCCCTCTTCCCTCACAAAAAGTGTAATAGCAGGCGATCAAAAAGGCGTAATTACCCCAAAATGGTATCAATTCAACCGTCATCTTGTCCCGCAAAAACTGTACCCTACCTGAGACAATCGCCTGAAAACTGAAAAAAATATGGCTCTCTGAAAATGGCAACACAAAAAAATATTTATTCTGTTCAAAAATGCATCTAATGTGTAAAACTTTCCAACAATAAAAAAGTTGGACATATTGGGTATCGCTGCGTCCGTAACAACCTGCTCTATAAAAATATTACATGAGATGGCCCCCCAGGCGAATGCTGTAAAAATTAAAAAAAAAAAACGATGCCAAAATAGCCATTTTTTCCCTCTTCCCTCACAAAAAGTGTAATAGCAGGCGATCAAAAAGGCGTATTTACCCCAAAATGGTACCAATGAAAACCCCACCTCATCCTGCAAAAAATGAGCCCCCACATAAGACAATAGCTCAAAAAAATAAAAATCAATGGCTCCCGCAAACCACTCCATCAAAATCTGTGTTGTAAAATCCATATGGCGCTCCTTCTGTTTTGAGTCCTGCCATGTGCCCCCACAGCAGTTTACCACCACATATGGGGTGTTGCCGTATTCAGGAGAAAATGGGTAACAAATTATGGGGGGGGCTTTTCTCCTGTTACCCCTTATGCAAATAAAAAAAATTGGGGCTAAAGCAACATTTTATTGGAAGAAAAAAAATGTTCATTTTCACAGCCAAGTGTTTCCAAATTCCGTAAAATGCTTAGGGGGTCAAAGTGGTCAGTACCCCCTTAATATATTCTTTGAAGGGTGTAGTTTCAAAAATGGGGTCACTTTTTGAGGGTTTCCACTGTAGGGGTACGTCAGGGTCTCTCAATTACAAAATGGTGCCTAAAAACTATTCTAGCAAATTTTGCCTCCAAAATCCGTATGGCGCTCCTTTCCTTCTGACCACTGCCACAAACCCATAGAGACGTTTACCACCACATATGGGGTATTTCTGTAAACTGCAGAATCAGAGCAATGTAAATTGAGGTTTAGTTTTCTGTTAACCCTTGCTGTGTTGCAAGAAAAAAAATATTAACATGAATAATCTACGAAAAAAGTGAAATTTTGAAATTTCACCTCCATTTTTCCATTAATTCTTGTGGAACACCTCAAGGGTTAACAAAGTTTTGTAACAGCAGTTTTTTATAATTTGAGGGGTGTAGTTTCTAAAATGGGGTCATTTATGGTGGGTTTCATTATGTAAGACCCTCAAAATCACTTTATATCTGCATTGGTGTTAAAAAAAAATGGTTTTGGAAAATTTGGTGAAAATTTGAAAAATGGCTTCTAAACTTCTAAGCCTCCTAACGTCCTAAAAAAGTAAAATGACGTTTACAAAATGATGCCAACATAAAGTAGACATATGGGGAATGTAAAATAATAACTATTTTTGGAGGTATTACGGTGTATTTTGAAAGTAGAGAAATTGAAATTTGGAAATTTGCTAATTTTTCAGAATTTTTGGTAAATTTGGGATTTTTTCATAAATAAGGGTGAAATATATTGACTCAAATTTATGACTGTCATGAAGTACAATGTGTCACGAGAAAACAATCTCAGAATGGCCTGGATAAGTAAAAGCGTTCCAAAGTTATAACCACATAAAGTGACACATGTCAGAATTCAAAAATTTGGCCCAGACATTAAGGCCAAAATGGGCTCTGTCCTCAAGGGGTTAAAGGGGTTTCTGGGAGTTAACTACTGATGACCTATCCTCGGGATAGGTCATCAGTATCTGATCGGTGGGGGTCCAACCAGGGCCATTTTAGACAAAATGTGGCCCTGGATGAAATTAAAAGCGGGGCCCCAAATTCTGAAGTACTGTATCAACAGTCAATTTTATTCACTTGATGCAAGGGGAGAAGTCATCACTGTGGCCCATGATTGGTTGCAGGCAGCGTCAAAATGGATCATGACATCCAGGGACCTGAGCAGAGGTCGGGGAGCACTGGAGCCAAAAGCCAGTGTCAGGAAGCAGGTAAGTGAGCCCAAACCAGTAGTGAAGGCTACTCAGAGATAAGGTGTTATGGAAAGATTTCCTCCTGTTCTGTGTTTTTGACCTGCATCTGGTTTTGGCTCACAATAATTGATGGAAATAACTTTAGTGTGTACTCAGCCTAAGGGCTCATGTAGATGGCCGTTGCTCCTCTGAAATATACGGGCACCGGCCATGTGCTCACAGTATCACGGATGTGGATCCATTCACTTGGGGTGAGAATGGGTCTGCAATCCAGAAAAAGTAATGTGGAATGAAGGCACGGAACCCCATGGAAGCACTACAGAGTTCTCTCGTGGGTTTTCGCTCCATGCCTCCGCACCACAAAAAAATAGAACAACTTGAATGGGTCTGGATCTGTCTGCGGCAACTGCACAAATGGTGCCCGTGCATTGGGGACCACAAATTGCTGTCCCAAATGCACAGAACGGACAGCAAAGAGGAAGGGGGTGTGGCCAAGCTCTGTCTGACTGCTGTGGAGCCGGTGCTATGGATGCAGCACCCAGCTCCTCACTACAGCAGAAGGACCCTGTGTCTGTGCTCTTGTCAGGTGCAGCCACCAGCTTTCTTCCATGTCTGTCTGGGCAGCTCCGCAGGGGTCTCATTTAGGGATGGAGGCCCTGGGCAATTGCCCTGTTTGCAAGACCCTCCCGTGAGTGCCGAGGCCTTCTCTCAGCTTTTCCTAGGCTAGTGACGTCACGTTAATCGGTCACGCGGCCTAGGAGGGGCTCAGCCCCATTCAAGCATGATACCAAGCACAGCCGCTGTACATTGTTCTCAAACAGCTGATCGGCGGGGGTCCCGGGTGTTTGGACCTCCACCAATCAGATACTGATCACCTATCCTGAGGATAAGTCTTCATTAGAGTTGAGCGAATCCTAAAAGATTCGGGGGTTCGGAATTCGGCCCGAATCCCACCGCGGGATTCGTGGGTTCGGGCCGAATCACGAATCCCATTAAAGTCTATGGGAGACCCGAATATTTTTGCAGGGGCCAAAGGTTCTGCACAGTCAAGTTTGCCCCAACATGTGAAAACCTCAGAAAAAGATGGAAACACCTTGGAAATGGATAGGAAACACCAGGGGCAGCATTTAGGGATGCCTCTGAGGCTCCCTAATTGCACCATTTTTTCTAAATCTGGCCATTAGTCTGGTGATGACCCCAAGGCAATTTTCAGGGACACGGTAATGGTGACCCACTTAAAAATGCTGCCTGACAACCTGGCGGTGAACCCCTGATTGTCTGTCTTTCAATAAAATTGCAGTGTAAAGCATGGTGGTGAGCCTCAGTAATAAGATTGCAGTGTAAAGCATGGCGGTGAACCTCAGTATGACTTTGTAGATGGAGATTGCATGTGGTCACGTACTCCCTGGAACCCCACAGTCACCCCTTCTCTGATGTGCTACCCCAGAACATTCTCGGCCCCAATTCGCCAGACCTTTTGCAGTCTCAGTGTGCTGATAGTGGGGATTTACCAGTGTTGTCTGAGGAGGTGGTGGACAATGGCGAGACACAGGTGTCGGGGGGGGGGAGGTGAGCCACTTAAAAATTCTGCCTGACAACCTGGCGGTGAACCCCTGATTGTCTGTCTTTTAATAAGATTGCAGTGTAAAGCATGGTGGTGAGCCTCAGTAATAAGATGGCAGTGTAAAGCATGGCGGTGAGCCTCAGTATGACTTTTTAGATGGAGATTGCATGTGGTCACTTACTCCCTGGAACCCCACAGTCACCCCTTCTCTGATGTGCTACCCCAGAACATTCTCTGCCCCAATTCGCAAGACCTTTTGCAGTCTCAGTGTGCTGACAGAGGGTCGAGACACAGGTGTCGGGGGGTGAGGTAGTTGTATGGGAAGCAAGTCACAGTGGGGACTCCTTGGGGGGACTTTCTCATGATGGGACAGATTCAACTTGGGTGGATCAGGCACAGGAACAGATCAATTTTAAGTGTGAGGCAACATCAGCACCACAACCGCTTGGGAGAGGCAGTGGGCATTGTGTTTAGAAAGGCTGATGGGCTTCCGTCATCACTGTGTGTATAGAACCCCATGGCCTTTCATAAAAAATTTGGTTACAAAGCCGCATGACTCCTGAAAAATTGTTATTAGAAAGACGGATGACTTTCCTGAAAAATTGTTATTAGAAAGACAGATGACTTTCCTGAAAAATTGTTATTAGAAAGACGGATGACTTTCCTGAAAAATTGTTATTGGAAAGACTGATGACTTTCCTGAAAAATTGTTAGTAGAAAGCTCGATGACTTTCCTGAAAATTTGTTGCATATGCAACTCAGATGAAGAGGAGGAGGAAAGCAAGCAATTTAGGAGGTAGCCTGAGGTGGGGATGAGAACTGGGGGGATATCCATGACCTGTTCATCTTGATGAACGTGAGGATGTCGGCGTTGTCGGTGGACAGGCACGTCCGTTTGTCCGTAATGATACCCCCGGCAGCACTAAAAATCCTTTCAGACAGTACACTTGCAGCAGGGCAGGCAAGCACCTCAAGAGCGTACTGCGCAAGTTCTGGCCACCTGTCCAGCTTGGCCAGCCAGTAATTATATGGTGTGGAGTTATCGGTCAGGACGTTGGTCTGGTCCGCGACATACTCCCTCACCATCTTGCGGTACTGTTCCGCCCTGCTCTGCCTGCCCTGTGGCTGTGTCGCAGTGTCTTGCTGGGGTTTAAGAAACTTGGCAAAAGCATGGAATAGTGTACCCCTGCCCTTGGCGCCTACACTGACTTTCCCCCTCCTCTCCTCTCCAACTTCGGCCACTGCAGTCCGCCCCCTGTTGCTCGACTGGTCTGGAAAGGCCTGTAGCAGTTTCTGAACCAGGGCCTTGTGGTAGAAAGTGACTCGGGTGCTCCTTTCCTCCACGGGTATTAGTTGGGCAAAGTTGTCCTTGTAGCGTGGGTCAAGGAGGGTGTACACCCAATAGTCATTGGTGGACAGTATCCTCTTGACCCGGGGATCACCACAAAGACAGCCAAGCATAAATTGTGCCATGTGCCCTACTGTGCCAACACGCAAGCCTTCAGCCTCCTCACTTAGCGGACTCTCCATCTCCTCCTCCCCCCCTTCCTCCGACCCCAATTCATCCTCCTCAGCCCATACCCGCTCAACAGGTAGCATGGAATCACCCCCTGATGCATGGTGCCCAAGAGTTTCTTCCTCCTCCTCAGCCGCCTCCTCCTCCTCAGTTCCGCGCTGCAAAACTGACAGCAGGGTGCTCTCAATGTCACTGTCTTCCCCCACCTCCTGTGACACTGCTGAATCCTCAGATCTTAGGTTCCGCAAGGAGTTCTGGATGAGGCACAACAGAGGGATGGTGACACTGATGATGTGTGGATCACCACTAACCATCTCTGTTGCCTCCTCAAAGGGACCTAAGACCTGGCAAATGCCAGCCATCCACGTCCACTCCTCAGCATAGACATGAGGAAGCTGACTGGCCTGACTGCCACCTCGGGGGATCAGCTGGCAGTCTACAACTGCCCTGCGTTGTTGGTACACCCTGGCTAGCATGTGTAACGTTGAATTCCAACGCGTGGGAACGTCACACAGCAGCCGGTGAACAGAGAGTTGTAGCCGCCCTTGCACAGTCCTGAGGGTTGCGGCATCAGTGGTGGACTTGCGCATATGCGCCGCACCTTGGTGAGCAACTCACTCAACTGGAGGTAGGTCTTGAGGAAACGCTGGACCACCAAGTTGAGCACGTGGGCCATGCAGGGCACGTGAGTCAGCCCACCAAGATGCAGAGCCGCCACCAGGTTACGCCCATTATCGCAGACCACCATTCCTGTCTGAAGGTTCAGCGGCGCCAGCTACACATTGGTCTGCCCCCTGATGCCCTGTAAGAGCTCTTCAGCCGTGTGCCTCTTATCCCCCAGGCTCAGCAGTTTCAGGCCTGCTGCCGCTTCCCTACCACAGTGCTGAAACTGCTGGCCATCGAGGAAATGAGACTTGACGATTGGGGTATCACTGCCACTTTGGAGGAGGAGGAGGTGTAGGAGGAAGTGGAGGCATAATGTGCCGGAGACACACAGACGGAACTATGTCCCGCAATTCGTGGTGTGGGTAGCACATGTGCAGCCCCACGATCGGTCTCTGCCCCAGCCTCCACCAGATTGACCCAATGTGCCGTGAGGGAGATGTAATGTCCCTGGCCACCGGTACTTGTCCACGTATCTGTGGTCATGTGGACTTTACTACAAACCAAGTTTTTGAGAGCGTGGACGATGTTCTCAGACACATGCCGGTGCAGGGCGGGGACGGCACATCGGGCAAAATAGTGTCGGCTGGGGACAGAGTAACGGGGGGCTGCCGCCTCCATAAGGTTGCGGAAGGATTCTGTATCCACAATCCTGTACGGCAACATTTCCAAACTAATCAGCTTGGCGATTTGCACATTTAGAGCTTGCGCATGGGGGTGGGTGGCTGCGTACTTGCGCTTGCATTCAAATGTCTCCGGTAGAGACAGTTGAACGCCGCACTGGGACACATGAGTGGAGGAGAGGGAGGGAGATGGAGCTGAAGGGGTCCTTTCGGGGCTGGAAGCTGCAACGTCCTGGCTTGGACGAGACACAGTTGCTGGACTAACTGTGTCAACGTCACCACCAGCTGACAGAAGTGCAAACCATTTGGTGGAGTGTTTTCGCTCCAAATGTTTGCGCAGGCTACTAGTGGTCAGGTTGTTGCGTTTTGAACCCCTGCTCATTGACGTGTGGCACAGCTTGCACACCGCCAAACGAGGATTGGCCTCATCATCCTTAAAGTACTCCCAAACTAAGGAGTGGCGCATAGTACGGGCTGGAGCATGACCTGTAGGAGCACTTGGTGAAGTAGTGACTCGGCCCCGCCTTCTCCCTCGTTGCTGCCCTCTGGCTCTCTCAACAGCTTGTGGAGCTGATGTCGCCTCACAGTCTGAACCACTGCCTCCAGTTACCTCATCCACCCAAGTAGGATCTGTCCCCTCATCATCCCCCAGGTCTTCCTCAGACTCCACAGTGACATCCCTGACAACTACCTCCGACAACAGTGTCTCGTCGTCATCTTCCACCACCTCCTCAGACGCCACTGCTAACTCCCCACTCTCATAACCCGGAGACAGCAAAAGGTCCTGAGAATCAGGGCATAGCAGCTCGTCCGCTGGCACATCAGGGAAGTGGTGGCTGAAGAGTTCCATGGATAAATCTTGTCCGTGGGACATACCCCTAGAGGGTTCTGGCTGGGGAGAAGGAGGGCGAGTTGGAGGACAGACACCCTGGGTCAGAGAAGTCGACTGGCTGGATGAGGGGGCAGACGAAATGTGGCTGGACGTGCTCTCTGCAATCCACTGAACAACCTCCTGTTGTTGTTTGGGGTCTGTCAGAGTTGTAGGACGCTTCCCTACCAACTTCTGGAGTCGACCATGCACCCTGACCTTACGTGTTTCCACTGTACCCACAGCAGCCGGGACTGAGTCACCACTCACACCACGGTCATCACCGCTGACCACAGCACCACCACGATTCCCACCTCTCCCTCCACGACCACCTCTTCCACCTCTCCCAGCTCTTTCCTCTCTCCCCCTGACTCTGGGGTTCTCTATGTGCACAGTAGCAGTATTATATTATTATAATTGTCAAGGATCAATACGGTATCTATACGCTGTTAGGTATATGGCACCCTGATGAGATGTATTCCGTATTCACAGCACCATCTATGACAGCAGAGCTCACTCAGATTAAATGCACTATATAGTTAAATATGCTGGTGCAATTCTTTTCAGACCTATCCCAAAAAAAAATTATGCGCACTTTGCGCAACTTAAACGCAAAACCACAGAGCAATACGGTATCTATAGGCTGTTCGGTATATGGCACCCTGATGAGATGTATTCCGTATTCACAGCACCATCTATGACAGCAGAGCTCACTCAGATTAAATGCACTATATAGTTAAATATGCTGGTGCAATTCTTTTCAGACCTATCCCAAAAAAAAATATGCGCACTTTGCACAACTTAAACGCAAAACCACAGAGCAATACGGTATCTATACGCTGTTAGGTATATGGCACCCTGATGAGATGTACCGTCTATGACAGCTGAGCTCACTCAGAATAAACGCACTATATAGAAAGATATTTTGCTGTAATTCTTTTCAGACCTATCCTATCATGCACAGGAATATATCTGTTTAAGATATGTATAGTTTGTGCCTGTGTACCAGCTCTGCACACAAAGGCTGACAGCATACACTGTAGTTTCCTTCAGAGAATCAATTGCTTTTTAACAGACTGTTGTGGCTTTCTTTTCCTACACAGAATACAGGCTGATAGTATATACTGTTTTTCAGAGTAAAGATAGTCTTTAAAAAGACTTTTCTTGCTTCCTAACTCCTAAGTTCAAACTGCCTGCTGCACACACTACACGAGCTAACTCTTCTATGTCTTGTCTGGTCCCCTTCCCAATGCAGAATGAGGCTGAGGCTGCAGATCCTAGACTCCCTACCATAGGTCAATTTCGGTCACATGTCACTGCCAGCCAATCAGTGCTGGGGAGACATAGGGGCTGTTACATCACAGCAGGCGTTCCCACAGGCTTACCTTTGCTGCTGATTGGCTGAAAAAAACGGGCATTTCACGTGGGCAGTGACGCATGGATAGTCACGAGTCCGCGCTGCCTCGTGATGCCGAGCCAAAGCGGGCAATATTCGAGCGAATCCCGAATCTTGCCGCTTCGGCTCGCTCATCACTAGTCTTCATTAGTTAACTCCCGGAAAGCCTTTGTGTTTTCTTTACATAGAAAATCTGTTATGAACATTAATATTGGCCTTTAACACCTTTTTTGATTTGAAAGGATTTAAAATTGGTAAGTGATACATCGCAGCTTTTATCTACACCATGTTTCATGGCATTTCGTTCTCTCATGTGCCGTTTTCACTGTCAACTATAATAAAGAGATTAGTAGGAGTATTTTATTATTGTACATTTCTGACATCTTCCCACATCAGGATTTTTTAAATTGTTTTGTCTATTCTTGACATTTTCTGATGACAGGAGACATTTAATACATTACTACCATCGTATAATTTCACAAATAATTAATTTAAGCTACATACAGCATTTCAGTGTGTGGGTGATGTGCCGTAAATTGAACATCTTTGTCAAGATTTTTTTTACTTTATTAACAATTAAAAGAGATAAGCACTTGTGGCATTTATATTGTAGAAAAAGCTAATAATGTATTGTTATTATCCATATTGTCTCCTTTTTTGGCTGGATTCATTTTTCCATTACATTATACATTGCTTGTATCCAGGTTTTATGACCACCCTGCAATCCATCAGTGATGGCTGTGCTTGTACACTATAGGAAAATGTGCCGGCCCTTTTTCCTGTGGTGTGGAGAATTTACAGGGTTGTCGCAACTCCTGGACACAAGCAATGGTTATGGGACAAAAAATTAATGAAGTCAACAAAGGAGATAATATGGACGATCACAGTACATTAGTGCAGGGGTGGCCAACCTGTGGCTCTCCAGCTGTTGAAAAACTACAACTCCCGGCATCCAAAGACTGCCTACAGCTATCAGCCTACAGCAGGGCATGGTAGTAATTGCAGTTTTACAACAGCTGGAGAGCCGCAGAGTGGCCATCCCTGCATTAGTGAGTGCCTTGTATTTCTCTACATTCTTCTTTCTCTACATAATAAATGGCAATTGCTGAAGTAAGACAACCCCTTTAATGATAGCTATCAGCAGAAGCAGCATGGCTACGTGGGAGCTTAGGAAAGGAGCACACAGCAGAGAAGTGCAGCGGGCCTGGGCACTTTCTAAAACAAAGCCTGCCCGCTGGGCACTTGGAAGACGTTTTTATGGGATTAAAAGCTCTTTTCCTGGACATTCAATAAAGATCCTAATGGCATAAATATATGTTTATCATGCTTGTACAATGTTCTGATGGACATTGCTAGTAGTTGGCTGTTTTTCTTTTTCATTTCGGCAGTACTCTCTCCTTTAGCAGTCAGCACAGAGAGATAAAACTACTATAAAAATAAGTAAATAAATAAGCACTTTAGCTTATTGCTGCTGTGAGTGAAAAATATATGTTAGTATAATAGTACTACTATGTTAGTAGTAATAGTTGAATTGGGATAACAGTATGACAGCTCTACTGTTCTCTAGATCAGCCTAGATAAAGATGCCCACATTGCACTTATTAGTCTAATATGTTATACTCTTATTTAATCACTTATACCATTTCCTTCTCTGGCTGCAGTGAATGGGAAAGACTGAGAAAGTCAAGCAAGGCTGTTTAAGAAGAATGCATGGAGTGGCTAAAAAAATTACATCCAGAAAATCATCCACTTGTTTTTTTTGTTAAAAAACAAGCAAAAAACAAAACAAAAAACAGAATATTCACATATAAGCTATTAATATGTAACAAAAAAATTTTGATCGTATTGTCCCTTTAAGCCCTGGCGCTGGCCATGTTGACACTTCTAATACTCACATACCAAGTATCACACTTTCGACAACTTTAAGGAAAGTTATATACTGTAAATAGATAGACAGACAGAGAGAGAGAAAGAAAGATAGATAGCGGCAAATAGCATTTACCATGAAGACAAAGCTAAATCTTTTTTTTTAGAAAATTTACTTTATTCCAAAAACTTAACAAGTTACATTTAAACCGTACAAAATACAATTTAATTACATTTGTTATTTTCTACCTAATACCCTGCCTACCCCCCCACCCCCCACCCCATTGCTGGACGGAAAGAGGAGAAAGAGAGAAAATAAAATAAAAAAAATAAGAATAAATTATAATTTAAACCTTAATCCCTTCATAACAAAATAATACATTCTTCCATTCACATACCTCTGGGGGTTTTGAGGAGAGCCAATTTCTGACTATCACTAGTTTAGCAATAAGCAAAGATCTCAGAATTATTTTTTGACTTTTTTTCCCCAATCTTAATCCACTGTCATTTCCTAAGATAACCAAACTAGGAGACATTGTAAATTTAAAACCAACTATCCGGCAGATATCTTCCCCTACTGCCTCCCAGTACTTACTTAACCAATTACATGACCATAACATATGGGTTAGTTCTGCATCTATACTAGAACATCTTGGACACTCCGATTCCCTCCAACGTCCAATTTTTTTTTAGGAAGGAGGGGGTATAGTACAACCTATGGACAATATTGAATTGGACCATTTGGTGGTTCCCGGAGTCTGAGACTTTGTTTATGTTCCCATAGATTGTCTTCCATTGGCTCTCCTCGACCCCCCACATCTCCCTGTTCCATTTTTCTTAACATTTAAAGTGGACATTTACATTGTCATACTATATATTTTCGATGTTTCTTTTCTCTTGATGTTACCTTCCCTCAACGTCTTAATTAGTACCATGGGTTCAGTTATTTTCTTTCCATCTTTTCCAAAAATTCCCTCACAAGCATACTTCAATCTCCAATAGTCAAACCAGGAGGACTCCCGGACCTCCAACTCATTCCTAAATTGTTCCCAACCTACTATACAACCATTCTGAATTATCTTACCCAGCTCTACCACCTCTTTCTTTATTAAGCTGTTCAGATTTCCCATTCTTGCTAATTGATCTATTCTGGCATTATAGCATACTGGGGAAAATTCTCACATAAGTTCTCACCAGAGGAAACTTCCACCATCTCTCTTTTTGTAATTGACCAGATTCCAGGAGTTGGAATATATCCTGGAACCTCGCCCTTACATTAGACAAAAGATACATCATAAAGTCATTACTCTTCCAGTTGGCCAGATGATAAACCTGGGATGCCAGAAAGTAATTCCTAATATCTGGGAGAGAGAGACCCCCTGTTTTACTACTTACAAACAGACACTCCTGTCGTAATCTAACGTGCTTCCTCCCCCAAACCAAAAAATTAATAATAATTTTTATTTTCTTAAATAAATGTTCCTCCACCCATATCGGTGCACCCCCAAACAAGAACAGCAGTTTTGGTAATAAAACCGTTTTTATCAAGACCAACTTATCCGCTTTAGTGATCTGGAGTCGATTCCACATTGACTCTTCTTTCTCCATTATACTTAGAACTTCCTTCATATTAATACTATTGTACTCCTCTATCTTATTTGACACACAAAACCCTAAATACCTGAAATGTTCCCCTTCACCTAATATTTTTACCCCACAGTTCACTACAGGTGTTATACCCCCCAGTGGCAACAGGACTGACTTCTGCCAGTTAATGGCTAAGCCTGATAGGGCACCGTACTCTTTAATGGACTGCATTACTGCCGGCAGAGAGAGCGATGGGTCTTTCAAATATAACAATAAGTCGTCTGCATAAAAGGATACTCTGTCCCTGTCTCCCCGAGACCAAAAGCCCACTATAAGCGGATGCTGTCTCAATGATATCGCCAATGGCTCTATACTGAGGGCAAAGAGCAACGGGGAGAGGGGACAGCCTTGCCTGGTCTCACGTTCTAGCACAAACTCACTCGAGACCAGTCCTCCTATATTAATCCGTGCTCTAGCTCCTCTATATAAACTTTTCACCTTATGAATAAACCGCTTCCCTATTCCGAACCTGGCCATAACCTCCCATAGGAACTCCCACTCCACCCTGTCAAACGCTTTCACCGCGTCCAAACAAAGAATTGAGTGGGAGTCCCCCGGGGCTACAAACTGCATATTATAGTAAAGCCAATGGACATTGGTCCTAGCCACTCTCCCTGGAATAAAACCGCATTGATCCCTATCAATTACCTCCCCAATTACTTTTGAGAGCCTCCTCGCTAAAACTTTTGCATATAATTTTACGTCAGTATTGAGGAGGGAAATTGGCCGGTAAGACTCAGTTTCTTGAGGGACCTTTCCTTCTTTTAAGATCAAAATAATTTCTGACATTCTCATAGAGTCTGGCAGAAATCCAACCTCCTCTATTGTTTTAATAACCCTGTGGAGGGCTGGCATAAGGATGTCTCTGTGAGTCCGATACAACTCAAACGGGAACCAGTCTAAGCCTGGAGCAGAATTTCCGTCCGTAGAGTCAAGAGCTTCAATTAATTCTTCTACAGTTATTGATTGGTCAAGCCCTCCCTTTTGCGATTCTGTAATCTTGGGAAAATCTATACTGTCAAGGTGATCCTTAAGTTTCCTTCTATCGGGCTGAACTTCTGACTTATACAGCGCTTTATAGTAGTTACTAAATTCTTCTAGAATTCCTTCCGGGGTATTTATCAACCCCCCATTCCTAGCTCTTATAGCATCCACCCTCCTACTCCCTTTTTGGTTTTGTATCAGGGACATTAACCCCCTGTTTGGTCTACCTGACCCCTTGTGATTTCCCCAGCTTAAGAACTGAATTTTACTGTCGGCCTTAGATAGGAGATATTGATTTAGCTCCGCCTGGGATCTTTTTAGATTTGACTCATTTTCCAAAGACTGAACTTCATTAAACCTGCTCTCCTCTTTCTTAACCTTTTCCTCTAATTGCTTCCCCCTTTCCCTAAGTGTTCTTTTTACACTGTTTATTACTCCTATGTATTTCCCCCTAATAAACGCTTTAACTGCATCCCACACTATTAAATCAGAGGCGGACTCCCAGTTGATTTTTATTATTTCAGCTATCTCCTCTCCTATCTTATCTTTCTCTTTTATTAATTTAAACCAGTACGGATTCAGTTTCATAACCCCTCTCCCCTTTCCATCCCCGACACAGAGATTGACCAGGATTGGCAAGTGATCCGAAATGGTTCTTATAAGGTATTGGACATCTTTCACAAATTTCAACATTGGGTAATCCGCCAACACCATGTCAATCCTGGAGAGGGTCTTACTCAACTTATTCCAACAGGAAAAGATGTTTTTACCTGGATTCCTTATCCTCCATACATCTCTAAGACCCAGCTCTCCTGACAGTTTACCCAATGGCGAGGACTTCGGGGCTGAAACCGTCTCCCTAGTTCTTACTCTGTCCTTTCCCTCGTCCATCACCGAATTGAAGTCTCCTATTACCATTATTGGACATCCAATTTTGTTTAAACCAAATTTAAACAATATTTCCAAAACTGTGACACTAAAGCGCGGGGGGATATAAATAACTGCCAATATACATGTCAAACCTTCAATTCTGCAATGGAAGAAAATAAACCTCCCTTCTTTATCACTCAACAAATCAAACACCTCCCAATGTACATTTTTGTGGACCAGAACCGTCATCCCTTTTGAATATTCAGAATAACACGCATGATATCGGTGTCCCCACCAAGGCCTGTTTACCCAGTGCACCACATCTAACGTTAAGTGCGTTTCAAGTAGGCAGACAATACAAGGGAAATACTTCTTAACAAAGTCAAATACAGCTACCCTCTTTCTCCTATCCCTCAACCCTCTAGTGTTCCACACAAACAATTTTGTCAGGCCCATATAAATAACCTACTACATTCTTGTAACCAAGGTGCCATGTGACTGGTGTTACCACATAGAAGAAAAAAAAACAAAAAAAACATCCCTCTCCCCCAACCTACCAGCAAACCCCTTCCCCCTCCCCCAGACCCCCAATCTGGTTCGTCTAACCACCTCCTTCCCACCACCGAACCTCTCTACTGGAGCTCCCAGCCATAACCCTCATTTCAGCCCTTTAGAGTCACACCAATTAACAGCCTCCTCAGGGGAATAAAAAAACCATGTTTTTTCCTGATACTCAACCCTCAATCTGGAAGGGAAAAACAAAGAATAATTAAGTCCGTTTAGGCGCAGTCTTTTCTTAATCTGCCAGAATCCTGCTCGCTTCTTTTGTGTTTCAGTCGCGAAGTCGACTGAAACACAAAAGTATCCCGTGCCTATCTTTGAAACTAAGCAGTTTTATTATGATAGCTCTCGAGGGACTTCCTGCAGGTAAGGGTTTAGCTGGAATTCTATGCGCCCTTTCGATGCAAAAAAGAGGCGACAAGTGCTCCTTCCCAAATTCCTCAACAATCCATTTGTGAATAAAACCCACTGGGTCGTTCCCCTCCGATCCCTCCAGGAACCCCAACAGTCTCAAATTAGACTGACGAGATCTATCCTCTAGGTCCGTTAGTTTTGTTCTCAGATACTTGTTCTCAGCTTTCATTACTTCAATGTCCTTCACAGCTTTGGACATAGCGTCTTCCAGATCACTAGTCCTCTGCTCAACACCACTAACCCTTTCCTTAAAGGAGCCAACATTGTTCCTCAATATAGCTATCTCGCCGCCAATTGACCCCACTTGCAATTTAAGCTCATTTATAGAGCTATCACATTTATGTATTGCGACCAGCAATTCACTTAACCACTCGGGTTGCTCCTTAGCAATCTTAGGGGGTGAACTGCGAGCCCCCATCTCCGTCCTCACTTCCGTATTACTTTTGGCCCCCGAGCGGGTTTTCTCTCCCCCTACTGGGGAGGACAGGAATTGGTCCATCTTTGTGGAAAGTCTGCTTTCCTTTCTCTCGGATTTGTCAGTTTTTTTGTTTTTTGTACTCATTTTCACCTTTTCAAGTGAAACAGACTGTCCCAAAAGAATAAATCTCTGCCCCCACGGGCTTCACCTTCACCCTGAGGGCGATATATCAATAACAGAACTTCTCTTAAACTGCGCCCGCATATAATAGCGATTTATACAGACAGACTGGTTGGATCTCACCCGTCTTCCTGATGCAGTTGTCCTTTCCTGGGTCATTCCTCTCCCCAGCAACCTCACCACCCGCTGGAGCCGTGCCGCTACCGCCAACCGCGACTCAGGCTCAGGAGTAATAAGGCAGTCAGTGAAGGAATGAGGGAGCGTGCAGCTTTAATCTGCTCCCCTCTGGAATTCTACTGCATGACCACAGCACATCTCCTCTTTGATTGGAGGGGGGTGCAGGCGTCACCCACAGGAGCACCACACACCGGACGGGCCTTCACTCCTCCGGCAGGAGCAAACCCTCAACCGCTCTCCTTCTCCCGGGTCAGCTCCGCCACAGCATGGCACGGACCTCTCGGCACGCCAGCTCCAATCACATGACGCCCGCAAGGCCCCTGGATCTCGCGGTCTCGCGAGACTTCCTCCGGCCACACCAAGTGGCTCCGGCCGATTCCTGGACCCCCAGACAAGGGATCCAGCGGGCCCCAAAGCACGAACCAGGACACCGCGGTGAGTATCCCCTGTTTCAAACTCCCTCCAGACGGCTGCTCAGGGTCTCATGGAGCACACACGAGCATGGCTGGTGGGACGGCCCTTAGCTACGTCCCATGCTCTTCCCTCTCCTTAACACTGCCCTTAACCAAGCTAAATCATTTTTAATGAGTCTTCATTTTAAAAAAATTAACAGCATGTCTTCCACAGCTTTCACTTTCACTTTGCAGACTAGCAGGCTTTACACTAAATCCATCAGAGAAGTCCCCTCCCTCCGGGGCTCTGTAGTAACCGTGTGGGCTGCCTTTATTGAAGGTATACCATTGTAAAGGGGTTGTGCTATGATTAATGTTAAAATTAAAATCACACATAAAGGGGGTCATTTATCATTTTTCACTATGCCAGTTTCCAGTGTAAAAAGTCACATGGCCCCCTTTTGCGACTTTTTAAATGCTTGTACACCTAAATTTTGGTGCATGCAGCGTTTTCAACACTGTGCAGTGACAGAGGTGGGAGCATGGCAGAGGGAGGACCATCAGCAAATTCATTAACTTTTACACCAGTTTCCTAGCATAAATGGCATCTGAACTCCACTCCAGTCAGGGGCTGGAGTAGATTTCAATCTAGCCGCACGGACTGGCAGAGGAATCACTTAATTAGTGACCAGGCATATACCTCATCATAAATTAAGTGCATCTCCCAGCAGTGCAGGGGATAACAGAGACTGGCTGGTCTTTGAAAAAAAATTACCCCCAAAATGTCTTTCTAACAAAACTAGAACCAGCCCTGTATCACACAGGAATCCAGGCATTTCTCTGTTCATTGCCCCAATTGCTTCGCTAGATTCTCTTCAAGATGGCAACTCAGGGGGCGTGTTCTTTCTTAGGCAGTGTGTCCTTTCTGCGTTAGCTCTTCCCCTCTGTGAAATCCTCTAACAGTAGACATAGCTGATAGGTCACCCCAGTAGGTGTATGTGTACATTACTATACTGATTAAACACCAAGGGGTGCTACTATAATGAAGAAAGGAGAATATTACACAATTGGAGCATTTTTGTAATTTTGCATTTTTCATGTTGAAAAATATTAAAATAACATTTATTGGTGGCACATCTCTTTAGAGTGTCAGGTGCATCAGTCCCTAATGTCTGGTTGTGATTTACTTGCCCGTCTGGTTCTGCGCTGTTTTATAGGTAGGAACATTGCCAATTCTCTTCCATTGCCAATGACTTGTCCTAGCCTTGATCAAAACAATGCAAAAATATCCGCATTAGAGATGAGCGAATCTATTCGCTGCTTCGTAGATTCATATCGAATCTTGGGATTTTTCAGCTGCGAAGCGAATCCGAATATTAGGTGATTCGCTTCGCTTTTGTACGCATTCGCTACGTAGTGTGTCCTATAAATTATACGCTATTCTACGTATAATTTAGTTACTCTATACGCTGTCGCGTACGAAATCAATTCAGCGATGCAGACTTTTCCCTGGTAGTTACTCTATACGCTGTTGCGTACAAATTCAATTCAGCGATGCAGACTCCTCCCTGGTAGTTCCGCCCCTTTCTCCAGCGCGGGAGGATGACGAGGCAACTCAGGAAATTAAGTTGTGCATTCGTGCGCCTCATCCCGTTTTCCCCCTTTTCAGGTTATTTGGGGAGCCCCTTGAAAGAGGGTTTTTTTAAGGAACCTTTGCTGCTTTTTTTTTACCCATTTGGATTACAATTTTACCTATGTGGATTACAAATTGCGACTGAGTTTGGGACTCTGCTCCAGTTCTATGACAAGCGTCAGAAGAAAAGAAACTTAAACGTGTCCGTGAGCATACTAGGTAGATGATATTTAAAATTTTTATATTATACCTATAATAATGTATTTGCACTTTACCATATATATGTCTCGAATATTCGCTCTGCCTCTGAGGAGTGCACGCCGCGGCCTCTCCTCGTACCTGCCTGCGTATTACGTAATCGCTTAGACAATAGTACGCTAAGCTATTTGTACGCTCATGCGTACGTCTTCTAAGAAGTTGCGTACATTTTGTAAATGAACGTTCATTATTAGTGAGCGAATGTTCGCTAATAGCACAAAATAACGTATATTTTGTACGCAAATACAACAAATCTATTTGTCGAATATATGAATTTTAGGAAAAGTTCGGCGAATGTTTGGCGAATAATTTTTTGAATGATTCGCTCATCTCTAATCAGCATCATAACATCATTTTGCATCCTATGCTTTTGGTCATGGAGTTTGCATGCTCTTTATATGGAGAGTGGATTGTAAAGCTGCATGGAGACAAGGGTGTGTAATATAGGAGATTGTTTACACAGCAATGCCTTACATCCACTGTCTATGAATAGCAGATTAGGCTATCATGTATCATAAATTGTAATCCAGTTTTTATTTTTTATTCTTATAGATGAAATCATTTTGTTAATTTTTGGGATATTTTGGAAATTTTTTCACTTATACAGAAATTTTTAAATAATTTATAATATTTCATATTTTCCACTGCAGAGGCAGCTACCATGAAATAATGGTGAATTCAAGTTACCTGTAACCTGTATCAGATTGCTGCAAAACTAGCCTGGCCCCTCTTCTTGCCGATGTGTGTGCAAAAGGAGGTGGGAGTAGGTACTTTCAATTCCACTGTGCAGCACCATTTTGTTGATGTCGGCATGGCAGCAGGGGCGGTCTTGGGCACCACGCATCCTATGCATTTGCATAGGGCCCCCAACGTCCAAGGGGGCCCCCACGCTCCGCTTGTATGCCGGTGCCCAAGACCGCCCGCCCAGTTGTCACTTACTGCATTTGTCCGCTGCGGCCCGACTATGACATTAGTGCAGTACTACAGAATTTGGTGGCCGGTTTTAATTTTGCCCAGGGCCACATTTTGTCTAAAATCGGCCCTGCCTGCTCCATACATGGTGTGTGACGGCTGTATAATACAGCAGGCACCTTGCCAGAAAGACCGGGATTGGAAATGAGGTTGCATGCGGTCATTTAAACTCTCAGATGCCATGTTCAATGGCGATTGAGGCATCTGTAGAGTTAAGCAGAGGGAGAGGGATCCCTTTGCCTTCCTATTGGACCTCTGGCAGTGAAACCACAGGGCTCCAATCAGTTAGCATGATAGCCTGGGGCCTGCTAAGGCACAACTCATCAACTTACACAGACCATTAGGCCCCTTTTACACAAACGTGACGAATTAGGTCCGGATGCGTTCAGGGTGCGTTCAGGAAAACTCACACCATTTTGCAAGCAAGTTCAGTCAGTTTTGTCTGCATTTGGGTTCAGTTGCTCAGTTTTTTCCGTGCGGGTGCAATGCGTTTTGATGCGTTTTGATGCGTTTTTCACGTGCGTGATAAAAAACTGAAGGTTTACAAACATCTCTTAGCAACCATCAGTGAAAAACGCATTGCATCCGCACTTGCTTCAGGGTGCAATGCGTTTTTCACTGAAGCCCCATTCACTTCTATGGGACCAGGGCTGCGTGAAAAAAGCAGAATATAGAACATGCTGCGTTTTTCACGAAACGCAGAAATGATGTGTGAAAAAAAACAGGTACACAGACCCATTGGAATGAATGGGTCAGGATTCAGTGCAGGTGCTATGCGTTCACGTCACGTCATAGTTCTTTATTTTGGTCTATGGGACAAGAGATCAGAAGATCTCAGATTCTAGCCCCCTAAGGCTCCATTCACACGTCCTGTTTTTCTTTCCTGATTCGATCCTGATCCTGATCTGGATCCATTCATTTCAATGGGTCCTGAAAAAATCAGGATCGAATCAGGAAAGAAAAACAGGGAGCTAAGAGTTATGTTAGGATTTAAAAAAAAGTTAAAAAAGAAAACATAAAATTCAATACATAAAAAAAACTAAAAATTCAAACCACCCCTCTTTTACCAATTTTAAATATAAAAATAAACAATAAAAAAATAAACATAACAGGTATCACCATGTCCAAAAATGTTTGGGCTATTAAAGTATAAAAGATTTTTTTGGTATTGCCAAAATCGTATTGACTTGCAGAATAAGGGTTTCGTGTCATTATTGAACAGTGAACACTGTAAAATCAAAACCCAAAAAACCTTGCTCGAATTGTGTTTTTTTTTTCAATTTCACCCCCCAAAAATGTTTTTCCTCATTTTCTAATACAAGACATGGTAAATGAAATGGTGCCCTTAAAAGTACAAATTATTCCACAAGAAATAAGCCCTCATATGGCTATATGAATAAAAAATGTAAAAAGTTATGGCTATTGGAATATGGAGAGGAAAAAGGAAAATGCAAAAACTAAAATGGGTCCAGTCCTTTAGAGGTTAAAAATAAAATTGTCATGCCTCTAAAACCATCTGTGTAGTAGCACTGCACAACACACAAACACACACAGATGCTGTACGACACAGACAGTGCATATCTTTTGACACTAATTTCTGTCATTGCCCTGTGCTACCTGTGAACCTCACATGCTCTTTGGCATGTGCAATTCACAGAATATAGAACAGGTAGGGTGGTGAATGCCAGAGGTCGTATTTAGGGATGAGCGAACCAAACCGCAACAAACCAGATTCGTTACGAACTTTGCCAAAAGTTCGGTTTGTCACCGAACCGAACTTTGAGAAAGTTCATAACGAATCTGGTTAAAATAACGGCGACGCAAAACTGTACTTTTTTCACAGAATAGACCAGGATACAAGGGATTATTACTCCTATAATCCCTTGTATCCTGGTTTTCTGTGAAAATCAAGATGTGTGACGTCACCCCACAGCCCCTGAAGTGCCTGAGCGCGCCAACAGCTCGTCAGTGCGTCGCCAGACTTCACAGGGAGAGGAGCTCCATATTAGATAGAGAGGGAAAAGAGATAGATAGCCAAACAACTAGATAGATACAGGGCGAGATAGAGAAGGAATAGAAAGGGTTAGTGAGAGAAGCAGGAGAGAGGAAGAGAAAGAACCAAATAGCAAGATCCAGGGAAAGCTAGATATAGAAGATAAGGTGATATATAGGGAAAGAGGCTGAGAAATCAAGAGATAGGTAGAGATAGGGAGAGATAGGCATCTAAATAAAAAAAATAGTGAGATCTAGGGAGAGATATGGAGATGAGATTTTCTCTCCCTATGAAATATAGGGAGAGAAAAGTGAGAAAAGAGTCAGGACAGGTAGCTCCTGTCCCGTGACCGAGAGTACACGCTACACGTTGCTTCTCTGCTGGGTGCCGTCAACCCCGTTTAGCCGCAACAAAAAAAAGTTTTTAAAAAAAAGTTTTAAAAAAGTTTTTAAAAAGTTATAAAAAAAGTTTAAAAAAAAGTTTAAAAAGTTATAAAAAAAAGAAAGTTTAAAAAAGTAAAAAAAGAATACAAAATATTTCAAAAAAGTAAATTAAAAAAGTTTCTTTCTCATAAGCTGTTATAGGTGAAGTAACCTATAGCAGCAAAACTTGTTCAAGTCCTCCATAGAGTGTGACGCTAAGTCAGCGCCCCACAAAACCTGTCCATTTCTGCTTTGCTGGGTGCCGTCAACCCACAAATCATCACTCATTTAAACTTTGTGCCTTCCGGCCAATAACTCACTTATCACCAATACAGGTGTAAAGCTCTCTAAGGTGAAGTAACCTATAGAAGCCTTTTTTTTTTAAATTCTCATTTCATTTTCCCCCACCCAAATAAATATGTCCAAGCGTCCTAGTTCCAGCACTTCCCAGGCAAGGAGTGCAATAGCAGGCGGTGAGGGTAGGAGAAGTGGCAGCACCAGGCCTGGTGGCAGCCGGGGTAACAGGCGTGGCAGCAGGGTGCAGCTACCCCTGACGCCCACTGGTCATGTAAGAACCACACAGCCAGCGGTTCTAGATTGGCTTACCCAATCCTCCAGTTCCACCGCCCAAAGCTCCCAAACGAGGAGTCAAGCATCGGCTGGATCATCCGACACCACCCTTACATGGGACGGTCAGCGAGAGTCCTCTGCCCCGTCCCCTGTTATTAGAATGCCACTCACTTTTTGGGGCACCTTCTGCCAGGGAACTCTTGGCAAACCTTGATATGCCCTTGGAGTCTCTACCACTTTTTAGTGATGAGGAGGAGGAGGAAGTCCACCAAAGTCAGCAGGTGGAACGTACTGAGACTCCAGAGGAGGTGTTGGTTTTAAGCAGTCAACAGATCCAGGGAGGGGCATCCAGTGCCACACCTGATATCCTGTCCCAGCCACCGGAGGAAAGTAGACGTGGTCCTGACTTTGATGATGATGTCGCTGATCGGACGTGGCGCCCTCAAGCAGCATTATCCTCAGCATCATCAGGGGAGGAAATAGAGGTGCCACCGACGCAGCAACATCCCACTGTTGCAAGGAACCGAGGCACAAGAGGGAGGGGTAGAAGACAAGCTACCAGGCAGAGATCATTACCTCAAAGCCTTGGTCCTGAGAGGGCACCCTCAGGCAGCAGTGTTAGACAACAGCCAGCAAGACGTGGCTGTCAGCAAACCACAGTCCTCTGTCGTCTGGCAGTTCTTCCGCCTGGGGACAGATAAGCACATCGCTTTGTGCCAGCTGTGCAATGAGAGGGTCAGTCGTGGTAGGGGTGATAATCTTGGGACAACATCCATGAGAAAGCATATGGAAAGGCAACACCAACAGGCCTGGAAGAACCGTGACCCCAATACCACCTCCTGTCAGGATGCACCATACACTGCAGATCCCATCATGCAGCATCCTCTCAGTGGAACTCAGGGCTCGTCAGCCTCAGGTGCCAGCAGCAGCACAGTGTCACTGCCATGTACACCGCTAATGAGGCAGAAATCTGTGACTGAGTCCATGGGCAGACGTCAGGTCTATTCCAGCAGCCATCCCATGGCCCAGAAACTGACCGGACACCTGGTTAAGCTGCTGATGCTTCAGTCCCTGCCCTTCAACCTTGTGGACTCCCAGCCTTTCAGGGATTTCACCCAGATGGCGAGTCCCCAGCCGCCACTACATCTCTGGCAAAGCTGTCCCATCACTGCACAGTTATGTGCAGAAAAAAGTTGGCGACTCATTGGGACTCTTGGTGTCCAAGACCGTGCACCTGAGTGCTGATGTCTGGTCCTCTAATTATGGGCAAGGGCAGTACATGTCTGTTACTGCCCATTGGGTCAACATCCTCCCAGAAGACCATCAGGAAGTTGGCCCATTCTTGCCACTGTCACCTCCACAGTGCTTTAGGGGGCCAGCAGCGGGAAGCACAAGTTCTGCCTCCACCACCTTGAAACCATCCGCCGCTTTGACTGCAATCCAACCTGCCCCGGTGTCTTACCACAGATGTCAGGCCCGGCGCTCTCAGGCTGTCCTCCATTTGGTGAGCCTGGGTGAACGGAGCCACAGTGGGCAGGAGCTCCTCCGGACCATCAGGGAGGAGATAGATGAATGGCTGACCCCACGTCAACTAACGGTGGGAAGTGTTGTAGCAGACAATGGGAGGAACATTGTCTCTGCAGTGCAGCAGGCAGGGCTGAGTCATACACCTTGTATGGCACATGTGATAAACCTCATAGTGCACAGGTTTCTTCGATCATTTCCTGCACTACAAGACCTTATGAGGATGTCACGCAGAGTGTGCAAACACTTCAGCCACTCCTACACTGCAAGGAACACCCTGCTCAGGATCCAGAGACAGCGCAGTCTGCCCCAACATCGGCTAATCTGTGACGTGCCAACACGCTGGAATTCTGCCCTCCATATGCTGGACCGCCTGTACGAGCAAAGGTCAGCCGTTACAGACTACCTCATGGGGCAATCAGGCAGCTTCACGCCACACTGCGACTTCCAAGTCACACACTGGCAGATGATGCGTGAAGTCTGCCAATTGTTGATCCCTTTTGAGGACGCGACTCTGTTTGTGAGCAGGCATGACTATGGGAGCAACGACATCATCCCACTCGTCCGTGTTCTGGAAAGTGCGCTGAACAACATAATCAGCGAGGATTCCCAGGCCACCACTCCAAGGCTGAACATCGCCTTAAGCCCAGAGATGGATGAAGTGCAGATGGAGGGTGAGGAGGAGGAAGATGTCTACGCCCAGCCATTCCACACACCGCCACCTGGCTTCTCTGCCTCTCAATCACAGGAGGAGATGGAGGATGAGGTGGTAGAGGAAGAGGAGGAAGACCCCAGCAGACCCTGGAACTATACCGAGGACAGTGGAGAGGAGAGGTGCTCGTTGTCCTTGGTGCAGATGGCAAGGTGCCTGCGGGAGTGTCTCAGGAATGACAGCCGGATTGTGGACATCCGCCCGAGGGACCAATACTGGCTGGCCACCCTGGTGGACCCTCGCTTCCGCCGCAAAATGGCTGAATTTTTTCCGCCATCAGAGAGGGAGGCAAAACTGGTGTACTACCGGGACCTACTCACCAGTCAGTTGGTCTCAACTTACCAGCAAGACCAGCCAGGTTCCCCGACAACATCCTCTCGGGGGGAACCAGCGCGCTCCACTACCACCACCACTAGTGGAGGCGTGAGAAGTCGCTACAGCCTCCAATCTCTGATGAGCGATTTCATGCAGCCAGCTTCTGAAGAAGGGACACAACACCAGACTCATGGCGTGGACCAGCATGAGCTCACCCACCACGTCACTGCCTACCTGGATTGTACCCTGCCCCAAAGTGTCACCCCATGCAGTACTGGCCAGAGAAACTGGACATTTGGCCTCAACTGGCAGAGTTTTCTTTGGCTCTGCTGTCCTGCCCAGCCAGTAGTGTTGCGTCAGAGAGGGTGTTCAGTGTGGCGGGTAACATCGTAACACCGCAAAGAACGAGGCTCTCTTGCCACAGTGTTGAGATGCTGACTTTTCTAAAGATGAATCGTGCCTGGATTACATCGGATTATACCACCCCCCTGCCTGATGTGAATGACTAAGTCATCAGTCACCCGTCTTGCATGGCAATCCGTGTGTCCAAGAAACTGTCCTTAATATCCTAAATATGTGCCCAACGTAAAAATCCGTAATTTAACTTATTAAGTAATGTTCCCCCCTTAGACCCCAAATTAAACAAAATCACCTTAAAAATTCCCTACTTAATTCGGATACATTTGAATAAACAGAACCCCATCTCCAAATTTAATGCCCATGGTGTGTTGGCCATTTAACATCTCCACACTAGCTTAATGCCTCACACTGGTGCACCATCCAATCCATACCCCAAGAACAGTACCATCCCTAAAATAATCCCCACGACTATGCTTCACAAAGTGGGGATTTCACCTTTTGTGAACTATAGCCGTGGGGTTCTATCTCTGGCACTCATTCCAAGGAACACTACTCACCGTTTTGTGAGCGGGTACTAACTGTTCTTGAGGTATTTTGTTGATATCATGAGAGTAGTAAAATCTCGCACCGCAAATCCCGATGGGGTTCTTCTCTGTGCGAATGATTTCACGCCTCTCATGCAGTCACACGTGGAATAAGGCTGTCTATGGGGTATATATCACGGAGGCTGCTGTCCTTCAACTGTGATATAAAAAACCTCCACAGTTAGTTACAGCAACAAACAGTTGCTGAAAGGCAGGTTAACTTGCCTTATTTACGGGTGCCTTTACAATGGGATGCTTTTTGGGGTTCTCTGCTGCCTAAAATCCACAGCGCATCGTTGGCTGATTTTATGCCACCTTCAGTACTATGGGGCTGGACGCAAATACCCAGTTCAGTGCAGAACTGCGTATGTCCGGACGGCACCATAGTACTGAACGCCGTTTGGTGAACGGTATAAAAATGCCCTGTGGATTTTACTCAGCAGACCCGCAGCCACATGTGAAGGTACCCATAGGGTGAGGTTTTTTGGGAGTGACCAAAGAGAGGGCGGGAAGGTCACTCCCATACCCCATCAGGGGTTTTTCCCCTACCCACTTTAAAAGATAAGTCCAGGCAATTAATAACTTTCTGTGCCCTTACTTGACCCAGAAACTTATAAATTGCCCGGACTTATCCTTTAAGCCAGCTGGTGACAGCACTAAAAAAACACAAAAGCATACATCCATTGGGTTGGGCGCTGCACTCGGTTAGGACATCAAACTGGTGTAACAAAGATATATATATATGTCTCGCCAACAGCCATAGGCCCAGATTCAACAGGTTTGACACCAGAGTAGTTGCGTCAATTTGTAAAGCGAGTGCCAGTGAGGTGTCCATTTCATGAAAATTGGACACGTATTTTTGGATAATGGAACTGGCGTAAAGCCTTCTTGAATCTGTGCCTTTTTAAATGTCCTTTCTTCACCTCATGGATTCTGTGGGTGAGGTTGTCTGTCTATTTAACCGTATCCGTATCCTACTAGACTAGCTGTAATGTTAGAGGGTTTTTTTTAACGTTTACTGTCCTGTGCTGAACTCTACATCAACATTTTGTCATGTATAAAAACTGATTTTTACAAGCGTGCAAATTCTTTGCTTCCAACTTCAGTTCTCTTTACTAGGCCCTTCTGGGTCCAAAAGAATACTGCTCCTACTAATGCCCCCACCGTCAATTGTCTATTTGGAAACATACTGGGTGCAATCAAGAGCTGCTGAAGCTGCCTCCTCAACTTGTCTCTTCTCAACAATACTGGCCTGGGTGCAATCAAGTGCTGCCTCCTCCTCCTCCTCAACTTGTCTCTTCTCAACAATACTGGACTGGGTGCAATCAAGTGCTGCTGCCTCCTCCTCCGTCAATTGTCTGTTCTCAACCATACTGGCCTGGGTGCAATCAAGAGCTGCTGAAGCTGCCTCATCAACTTGTCTCTTCTCAACAATACTGGCCTGGGTGCAATCAAGTGCTGCCTCCTCCTCCTCAACTTGTCTCTTCTCAACAATACTGGCATGGGTGCAATCAAGTGCTGCCTCCTCCTCCTCCTCAACTTGTCTCTTCTCAACAATACTGGCCTGAGTGCAATCAAGTGCTGCCTCCTCCTCCTCCTCAACTTGTCTCTTCTCAACAATACTGGCCTGGGTGCAATCAAGTGCTGCTGCCTCCTCCTCCTCCTCCTCAACTTGTCTTTTCTCAACAGTACTGGCCTGGGTGCAATCAAGTGCTGCCTCCTCCTCCTCAACTTGTCTCTTCTCAACCATACTGGCCTGGGTGCAATCAAGTGCTGCCTCCTCCTCCTCCGTCAATTGTCTGTTCTCAACCATACTGGCCTGGGTGCAATCAAGTGCTGCTGCCTCCTCCTCCGTCAATTGTCTGTTCTCGACCATACTGGCCTGGGTGCAATCAAGAGCTGCTGAAGCTGCCTCATCAACTTGTCTCTTCTCAACAATACTGGCCTGGGTTCAATCAAGTGCTGCCTCCTCCTCCTCCTCAACTTGTCTCTTCTCAACAATACTGGCATGGGTGCAATCAAGTGCTGCCTCCTCCTCCTCCTCAACTTGTCTCTTCTCAACAATACTGGCCTGGGTGCAATCAAGTGCTGCCTCCTCCTCCTCCGTCAATTGTCTGTTCTCAACCATACTGGCCTGGGTGCAATCAAGTGCTGCTGCCTCCTCCTCCGTCAATTGTCTGTTCTCAACCATACTGGCCTGGGTGCAATCAAGAGCGGCTGAAGCTGCCTCCTCAACTTGTCTCTTCTCAACAATACTGGCCTGGGTGCAATCAAGTGCTGCCTCCTCCTCCTCCTCAACTTGTCTCTTCTCAACAATACTGGCCTGGGTGCAATCAAGTGCTGCCTCCTCCTCCTCCGTCAATTGTCTGTTCTCAACCATACTGGCCTGGGTGCAATCAAGTGCTGCTGCCTCCTCCTCCGTCAATTGTCTGTTCTCAACCATACTGGGTCTAATACAGTACTATTACTGCTGCTGGTTCCACTGTCAAATGTCTGTTTTCCACCCTACTGGGTCCAAGGTAATGCTGCCGGTGTTGCCAACTTGCACTTTGTGTCCTATGTCCCGTGTAATCACTTACACCTTGGCTAATGTGTACCTGTTCTGGGGTGCACAAGGTCTAATTAAATGGTACGCCTGTCTGTCTTCTGACCTGTGATGTCACTGAGACCGCATCGACTTCAACCCAGCCTATTCTTGGGCTGGTGCCACGATCTACCATGTGTTTTTGGTGCTCTGGCATGACATGGACTGCTCCAGCGGACACCTTCAATGCTGTCAAATGTTGTCGACCTGGCTGAGGTTTCACTATTTTTGCACTTTGATTTTTTCCACTTTTTTCATTGTAATAGCAACTGCAACTAAACGAAACTATACCCTATCAGACTCCCACTATTGTAGCTGCAATTATTCAGCCGTTATAGCAAGGTTCATTTTAGGTTCGGTTCGTACGAATCCGAACTTCACGAAAGTTCGCCGAATCGAACCGAACCGAACTTTTCAAAAGTTCGCTCATCCCTAGTCGTATTATATTTTTTCCAGATGAGTAGAAACACTTCTGTTACTATTTTTGAGGAGTATTTTCAGCAATGGAGGAATATTTGATAAAGTGTCAGGTGACTGTTTTGTTTTTTTTTTGAGCCACAACTACCGTATTTTTTGCCCTATAAAATGCACCAGCCCATAAGACGCACCTAGGTTTTAGAGGAGAACAATCAGACCACCAATCAGACCCCCAATGTTAATCAGACCTCATCTGACAGCCCCAATAAGACCACCAATGTTAATAAGACCTCAGATCAGACCCCCAATCAGACCTCAGCTCAGACCTCAATGTGAATGACCCCCAATCAGACCTCAGATAAGAGCCCCATGCCTTTTATCATTCCCCATATGCCTCAAATCAGCCCCCATGCCTCTCATCAGCCCCCTATATGCCTCTTATTAGCCCCCATCAGTCTTATATCAGCCCCCAGCAGCTTCATATCAGCCCTCAGGAGTTTTTTTTATCAACCCCCATCGCCAGTGCCTCTTATCAGCCCCCAGGAGCTTATCGACCCCCCCCCACCCCCATTGCCAGTGTAGTAATATCAGCCCTGATTAGCCTCATATTGAATAAAATAAAAATAAAAACTTACCTCTCCTGCTCCTGGACGCCACCGCTCCTCTCCGCCCGAGCTCTGCTTCCTCCTGCCGCTGGCTTTGCTGTATACTGGCGCGCACAGCGTGAGGTCACAGAGCGCTCTCACGCTGTGCGCAGCCCTGCACAGCCGACAGCCGAGGAAGACTCTGTACTCACCGCTTCCTGGTCCTCCGGTGCTAATGAGCGCTTCCATAATGGAAGCGCTCATTAGTATTCGCCCCATAAGATACAGTTTTGGGGTGAAAAATACGGTAGTTTAATTTTCTGTCAATGTTGCCCTATATTTGTGGTGCATATTGTATTTTATAGTGCAGCCTTTTTTTGTGTATATATAAGATTAGCTTTTATTACCTTTTTTGGGTGATAATAGGTAAAAAGCAGTTCCACCATTGATTTTTGCACTTTAAATTTATGACATTCACTGTGTGGCATAACTAGAGTGTTACTGTTATTTTATGGATCAGTATGATTATGGCAATATTAAATATATATACTTTTATGTGTTTTTTTACTTCTTTTATTAATAGCTTGTCTTGTAATGTTACTGCATTCCAAGGGCCAGAACACATTCATTTTTGTGCTGTAATAGCCAAAAGAGGTGTATGTGTCTTGTGCGGGTATATATGTAATTTTCATTGGTACCATTTTTTAGGCTACATGAGACTTATTAACATTTATTTTTTTTTAGGGATGTGTGCTTGTGTGTTTTTTTTTGTTACCACTTATACTCAATTATACCACTTTTTATGTAAAAAATCATTTTTACAGTGCTGGCCAAAAGTATTGGCACCCCTGCAATTCTGTCAGATAATACTCAATTTCTTCCAGAAAATGATTGCAATCACAAATGCTTTGGTAATAATGTCTTCATTTAAGTTGTCTTCAATGGAAAACCACAAAAAGAATTGTCAAAAAGCCAAATTGGATATAATTCCACACCAAACATAAATAGGGGGTGGACAAAAGTATTGGCACCCTTTGAAAAATCATGTGATGCTTCTCTAATTTGTGTAATTAACAGCACCTGTTACTTACCTGTGGCACATAACAGGTGGTGGCAATAACTGAATCACACTTGCAGCCAGTTGAAATGGATTAAAGTTGACTCAACCTCTGTCCTGTGTCCTTGTGTGTACCACATTGAGCATGGAGAAAAGAAAGAAGACCAAAGAACTGTCTGAGGACTTGAGAAGCAAAATTGTGAGGAAGCATGAGCAATCTCAAGGCTACAAGTCCATCTCCAAAGACCTGAATGTTCCTGTGTCTACCGTGCGCAGTGTCATCAAGAAGTTTAAAGCCCATGGCACTGTGGCTAACCTCCCTAGATGTGGATGTAAAAGAAAAATTGACGAGAGATTTCAATGAAAGATTGTGCGGATGGTGCCTAAAGAACCTCGACTAACATCCAAACAAGTTCTAGCTGCCCTGCAGTCCGAGGGTACAACAGTGTCAACCCATACTATCCGTCGGCGTCTGAATGAAAAGGGACTCTATGGTAGGATACCCAGGAAGACCCTACTTCTGACCCAGATACATAAAAAAGCCAGGCTGGAGTTTGCCAAAACTTACCTGAGAAAGCCAAAAACTTTTTGGAAGAATGTTCTCTGGTCAGATGAGACAAAAGTAGAGCTTTTTGGGAAAAGGCATCAACATAGTTTACAGTTTACAGGAAAAAAAAAGAGGCCTTCAAAGAAAAGAACACAGTCCCTACAGTCAAACATGGCGGAGGTTCCCTGATGTTTTGGGGTTGCTTTGCTGCCTCTGGAACTGGACTGCTTGGCCGTGTGCATGGCATTATGAAGTCTGAAGACCAACAAATTTTGCAGCATAATGTAGGGCCCAGTGTGAGAAAGCTGGGTCTCCCTCAGAGGTCATGGGTCTTCCAGCAGGACAATGACCCAAAACACACTTCAAAAAGCACTAGAAAATGGTTTGAGAGAAAGCACTGGAGACTTCTAAAGTGGCCAGCAATGAGTCCAGACCTGAATCCCATAGAACGCCTGTGGAGAGATCTCAAAATGGCAGTTTGGAGAAGGCACCCTTCAAATCTCAGGGACCTGGAGCAATTTGCCAAAGAAGAATGGTCTAAAATTCCAGCAGAGCATTGTAAGAAACTCATTGATGGTTACCGGAACCAGTTGTTCGCAGTTATTTTGTCTAAAGGTTGTACTACCAAGTATTAGGCTGAGGGTGCCAATACTTTTGTCCGGCCCATTTTTGGAGTTTTGTGTAAAATGATCAATGATTTGACTTTTTTTTTCATTCTCTTTTGTGTTTTTTCATTGTAAGCAAAATAAATGAAGATATTATTACCAAAGCATTTGTGATTGCAATCATTTTCTGGAAGAAATTGAGTATTATCTGACAGAATTGCAGGGGTGCCAATACTTTTGGCCAGCACTGCATTTATTAAGTTATTCTAGGACAAATGGCTTTTATAATGCATTTGTGTACCTTGTGTACCATTACATTATAACCCTTCCCTGTATCAGTGACAGGCTGTCTATTAGACTGTGTCTGTGGCACACTCTAATAGACCTACATCCATGTTAAGCCCCCAGCTGCCTTGGCTCCACATGGGCACCCTGCGAGTGTGTTTGCGGGGAGCCGATGGTGACAGGGAGCCCTGTTCCTCTATATGGCTAGATGTCACGCTTGCCTGTGGTGTCTCGGGAGTTAAGCAGGGCCAGGCTCCAGCAGTGATCTGGAACACTGTGTTTGCGCATCATCTGACCTCTGTTTCTGCCAGCAGCACCAGAATTAAAGGAGTGGGTAGCAGGGACTGAACATACTACATAGGCTGCACAGTTCTCCAGACCAAGGAAAATCTCATGTGTACAAATCCGTATTTTTGTTTACTTTTATTTACTTTTTTCACATATTATAAATGCTTGTATAGATGTCTATGACTCTGGTACAGTAAAATCCATAGCAAGAAATAGCTATTACCAGTCATGGAACATTGCTTCCTATGACTTGGAAAATTATCCAAGTCAGGGAATGGCTATTCCTGGTCATGTTACAGATGTTTGTGTTCACAACGCACCATTAGGCCTTATCAACTAGACAGTGAAAAATGGACAGTTAAAAGGGTTGTGCAGCATTGCAATATTGATGACCTATCCTCAGGATAGTTCATCAGTATCAGATCGGAAACTACCAATACCCTGCCGTTCAGCTGTTTGAAAGAGTACTGGCGCTCGTGCAAGGGCTGCTTCTGCTTCAGAATTACCTGTGTGTCGTCACTCGAAAAATAACGTAATTGCCGGATTCATCACATGAGGGACAAAAGCTGTGCCAAAGGAGCAATAGTTCAACAGGTGTCAGCCATTTATGACTAGAACTGCGCAAGAGGTAACAAACAGAACCTCAGATGTAGATATGAACAAAGCCAAGGGTGAACCAATACTACAATGTACACCAGAAAACAGTGCATATGCAGCATTCTGCCCCCTCAGGTGAAGTAGTCCCAGTGTGTAGGAAGCAGGTGGTATTCTGTGGCCCAATGTTTGTGTCACGCTGCTCTTACCTTCAGGCTGTCGCTTCCTGGGAGTCTTCATTGCAGGGATTGAGTTGGAGGATAAAGTGAATTAAAGTCTTGAGAATGTTTCAATCATATTTACTTGAATAACTTGAACTTGACAATGCAAGGATTTGAAAGGGTTTAGTGCAATTCTCCTTTACTTGGTTCCACAGGATGCAATATCTTGGTAGGTCTTTTAACTGCTGATCTTTGCTGTGCTAATCTCTGAAGTGCTAATCTCAGGCTTCAGGCTGGTTAATGGATTTATAGAGGATCTGGTACCGTTGAGTGGGGTGCCTTTGGATGTTTACCCTCTCGTTATACTCAGTCTATTAAATTCAGGGAGTCATGGTGCTCTCCGAGCTGCTTCCCCTGTTAGACTCTTGCTGCAGGAGGGGAAAACACTCCCTTACTGCGCCATGTTGTCTGGTCTCTTTCACGGTCTAAGTTTAACTAACTACTTCCTCAGCAACCTGTCCCAACCTGTGCTCAAAGGGCAGGAAAGAATGGATTGGTTAATTCCACTCTTTCTAAAGAAATCTGCCAGATCGTATGCCACATGATGGAAAACATGACATGAAATACAATACATTAACTGTTGCATAATGACACTGAATGAATAGACCTAAAAAGGAATGCACAAAGATGGTATGTTTTGTTAACAAGTAGAGACTGGGTATAAAGATGGTAGTGCCCACTCTGGGGTACTACATTTACTGCAACAGAAATCTATGGTTCTAGTCGCCTTCTTCGCCTATTCCTGTGTATTACCCACTAATTATTGGCAAAGACAGTTCTGCTGTGGATGCTGTGAGGCTATGGGTCATGTCTGCAGCTGTCTTTTGGCTTCTAGTTGCTTTCATTACCACTGCTTGATTGTATCATGCTGGCATCTGCAGCTCCGTGAGTGCTGGGGTCCTTTGCCACAATGTTCTTGGAGCCCCTTCACACCTCCACAGTATGTGTTGATGGAGGTAGCTTCATAATGACTTCCTGCAGCAGTGTGCATGGAGGCGCAAACACATTTGTGATTATTCAGGGGCTGAGGGGGGATGCTGGGCTTCAGCATCATGGTGTCTGGCACCCTCTATATGTTTTACTTGTTGTGAACTGTGCACGCCAAATGCATGCACAGTTCACAGGTAGCACTGCCAATGTTGGAATATAGGGTCGGCAGTAGAGATGAGCGAGCACTAAAATGCTCGGGTGCTCGTTATTCGAGACAAACTTTTCCAGATGCTCGGGTGCTCGTTTCAAGTAATGAACCCCATTGAAGTCAATGGGAGACTCGAGCATTTTTTGCAGGGGACCAAGGCTCTGCCTAGGGAAGGCTGGGTGAAAACCTGGAAACATCAGAAAATGATAGAAACACCACGGAAATGGACAGGAAATGGCAGCATGCATGGATGCCTCTGATTCTGCCTAATCCCACCATTACCCCAAATTCTCCTGCAACAGCCTGGTGGTTACCCTCATGGCAATTGTGCTCACCCAGACCAAGAAAGGCGAGGCACATGCCCATCACATGTTAGGGAAGCACCCAACTAGGTGCAACAAAGGTCCATCACCCATGCTCATGCTGGCACTGCTCTCCTATCCCCAGCCACACGATGCAGGCATAAGCCTGACACAGCATGGCGGTTACACCACCAATGACATTGTCTGACTGAGAATGCACTGAAATGGCTTTTGTTGAGCCTGCAAAATTTTTTTTCTTTTCAGAGTACATAAAGTCGACCCTCAGCAAAAAATTTTTTTTTAAATGTCGGTACTTGCGCCTCCTGAAAAATTGTTTTGGACTGTCTGTTTGACGCTCCTGAATCATTATTTTACAGTGTCTGTAGTTGACACTGTGGAATAATTGTTTGGAGAGAGGGCCTGTAGGTGGCCCTCCAGAAAAATTGTTTAGAGAGAGGGCCTGTAGGGGGCCCTCCGGAAAAATTGTCGTAAAAGAGTGCCAGTTGGCCCTCTAAAAAATTGCATTTTGGGTCAGCGTTAGGCAAAGACGACAAGGAAGAGGAGGAGTAGGAGGAGTAGAGAAGAGGAATCGGATACATAAGTAATGTTAATCTTTAGCTGCTTTCCCCTAGAGGAGATTTGAATTCTGGTGAAATCCAGGCTTTGTTGATTTTAATAAGCGTCAGCCTGTCAGCGCTGTCAGTTGACAGGCGTGTACGCTTATCGGTGATGACGCCACCAGCTGCACTGAATACCCTCTCTGAAAACACGCTAGCGGCAGGGCAGGCCAGCACCTCCAAGGCGTACAGCGCCAGTTCAGGCCACGTGTCCAGCTTTAAAACCTAGTAGTTGTATGAAGCAGAGTGAACGGTCCGGACGTTGGTATGGTCAGCTAGGTACTCCCTCACCATCTTTCTGTAAAGATCACCCCTACTCTGCCGAGACTGGGGACAGGTGACAGTGTCTTGCTGGGTGACATAAAACTGGCAAAGCTGCCTGCTCGCCTACTCTCCCCCGCTACTTGGCCCACAGAAGCACTCCCTCTGCCGCTAGCGGTGTCAGATGGGAAGGATTGTTTCAGCTTGTGCACCAGGGCCTGTTGATATTGATTCACTCTCATACTCCTTTCCTCTACAGGGATGAGAGTGGAAAGGTTCTGCTTGTACCGTGGGTCCAGGAGAGTGAACACCCAGTAATCGGTGTTTGAAAAAAATCTTCTAACGCGAGGGTCACGGGATAGGCAGCCTAACATGAAGTCTGCCATGTGTGCCAGAGTCCCAACAAGCAAGAATTCCCTCTCCTCATTGGCCTGACTCTCCATTTCCTCCTCCTCCTCCTCCAAGTCCTCCTCTTCAGCCCATACACGCTTAAGAGTTAAGGACTGAGCACTTGTACCCTCTTCTGTCTCGCCGACATTCTCCTCCTCTTCCTCCTCATCCTAATCCCCCTCCTCCGATACGCGCTGAGAAACAGACCGGAGGGTGCTCTGGCTATCAAGCGACGTATCTTCCTCCACCATCTCTTGTGACAAGCGCAAAGCATCCGACTTCATGCTGAGCAGTGAGTTTTTCAACAGGCAAAGCAGCGGGATGGTGCGGCTGATAATGGTGGCATCGCCGCTGACCATCTGTGTTGACTCCTCAAAGTTGCTCAACACCTGGCAGATATCAGACATCCACGTCCACTTCTCATTGTAGACTTGAGGAATCTGAGTGACCTGACTACCAGTTCTGGTGGAAGTTGACATCTGGCAGTCTACAATCGCTCTGCGCTGCTGGTAAACTCTGGATAACATGTTTAATGTCGAATTCCATCTTGTGGGCACGTCGCACAACAGTCGGTGAGCGGGCAGTTGTAGGCGGCGCTGCGCTGCCCTGAGAGTGGCAGCATCTGTGGTCGACTTGCGGAAATGCGCACAGATGCAGCGCACCTTGGTGAGCAAATCAGACAGATTGGGGTATGTCTTGAGGAACCGCTGAACTATGAGATTGAACACGTGGGCCAGGCATGGCACATGTGTGAGTCTGCCGAGTTGCAGAGCCACCACCAGGTTACGCCCGTTGTCACTCACAACCATGCCTGGCTTGAGGTTCAGCGGTGCCAGCCACAGATCGGTCTGCGCCGTGATGCCCTGTAATAGTTCTTTGGGTGGTGTGCCTTTTGTCACCTAAGCTCAGTAGTTTGAGCACCGCCTGCTGGCGCTTAGCCACGGCACTGCTGCTGCGCCTAGAGCTACCGACTGAAGGCGCCGTGCCCACTGATGGTAATTCGGAGGAGGAGGTGGAGGAGGCATAGTATGTCTGAGAGACCGTGACCGAGGTAGGCCCCGCAATCCTCGGTGTGGGCAGTACATGAGCGGCCCCAGGGTCAGACTCGGTCCCAGCCTCCACCAAGTTAACCCAATGTGCCGTCAGTGATATATAGTGTCCCTGCCAGGCAGCACTTGTCCACGTGTACATGGTTAGGTGGACCTTCTCAAAAACAGCGTTGGTCAGGGCACGGATGATGTTCTGTGACACGTGCTGGTGTAGGGCTGGGACGGCACATCGGGAAAAATAGTGGCGGCTGGGGACTGAATACCGAGGGGCAGCCACCGCCATGAGATTGCGAAAGGCCTCGGTCTCTACCAGCCTATAGGGCAGCATCTCCAGGCTAAGCAATTTGGAGATGTGGACGTTGAGGGCTTGGGCATGTGGGTGGGTGGAACTGTATTTCCTCTTGCGCTCCAGCGTCTGCTGTAAAGACAGCTGAACGCTGCGCTGGGACACGTTGGTGGACACTGTGGAGGATCGTGGAGGCGAAGGTGTGGTTTTCCGGCGGGAGGCACTCGTGCCGGGGTCCTGGGCAGGGGGTTTGACTAGCAGAGGCAGCGAGTGACGCAGGGGGTTGACTAGCAGAGGCAGCGAGTGACACAGGGGAAGGAGCAGTGGTGGGACCCGCAGGAGGTGAACGGCCTTGGTTCCACTGAGTGGGATGTTTAGCACTCATATGCCTGCGCATGCTGGTGGTGGTTAGGCTAGTAGGGTTGGAACCCCTGCTGATCCTGGTGTGGCACAGGTTGCACACCACAGTCTGTCGGTCATCCTCAATTTCTTTAAAGAACCTCCAGACTTGCGAACATCTAGGCCTCGCCACGGGAGCTTCACTACGTGAAACAGTTGCTGCTGATGCACCAGCTCTGGCCCTGCTTCTCCCTCTGGCCACACCACTGCCTCTTACAACCTGTTCTGGTGCAGCACTCGCCTCCGCCTCAGAAGCACTGTCTTCACTCGGCTTATCAACCCAGCTTGGGTCAGTCACCTCGTCATCCTCCGATTTCTGAGTCTGCTCCCCCCTCGGACTTCCTGCCCTGACAACAACGTCACCACTGTCTGACAACCGTGTCTCCTCATCGTCCGACACCTCTTTACACACTTCTTCCACTAAGTCAACAATGTCATCACCCACAGACTGCAACAGTTGGAAAACTTGGGCATCAGGAAAGAGGTCAGCAGCAACCTGAGAAGTGGTTTGTGACTCTGGGAAGGGTCCAGAAAACAGTTTCTCAGAGTATGCCGGATCGCATTCCAAATTTTCCTGGGAGGGGGAAGACTGGGGAGAAGGAGGTTGAGGTGGAGGAGCCAGAGGAGTGCTCCCTTGGGTAACGTGGGTGGACTGCGTGGAAGACTGACTGGTGGACAAATTACTTGAAGCATTGTCCGCAATCCACACCATCACCTGTTCGAACTGTTGTGGTTTCAACAGTGCTCTACCACATGTCCTTGTAAGTTCAGACATGAAGCTATGGGGGGTGTAGCTCTGCGGCGTTCCCCTGCTCCCTCATCAGCAGGTACTGTCTCACCCTGCCCAGGACCATGGCCTCTGCCCCCTGCAGTAATTGAATGCCCACGCCCACGCCATCGTCCTCGACCCTTAGCCCTGGGGTTCAACATTTTCTGTATATAAGTGTATTATATATACCAAAAAAAAAAAATGGGCCTGCTGTACTGAAACCCACAAACTTGTTCAATCTGAACAAGTTAATATATAGGTGGATAAGTTAGAGCAAAATTACGTATGTTATTACGTACCGTGCAGTATGGAGCAATTACACTGATGTTTTTTTTTGTTTTTTACATGACGTGCAGAATATATCAGAGAGCAAACTCAGACCCTGCTGACTGTGGCTATTTTCACTGCAACCCAGACAAATTTCGCACAGAGATTTTTCTAATTTAGTTGTATCAGTGAGAGCAAAAGACCGTATTTTATTACGTGACGTACATTATGGGTCACCTGGACAAAAAATATGGATTGTGGTTTGTGGTGATTGGACAGCTGACAAATATCGCACAGAGATTTTTCTAATATAGCTATATCAGTGAGAGCAAAAGACCGTATTTTATTACGTGACGTACAGTATGGGTCACCTGGACAGAAAATATGGATTGTGGTTTGTGGTGACTGAACAGCTGAACTGTGACACACAGAATGGTTCCACACAGCTGTATGAAATGGATTTGTATTACTGAGATTAAAAAAAAAAAAAAGTTGTTTTGTTTTTGTTTTGTTTTTTATGTGACGTGCAGAATATATCAGAGAGCAAACTCGGACCCTGCTGACTGTGGCTATTTTCACTGCAACCCAGAAAAATGTCGCACTCAGATTTAGAATGTCGCACTCAGACGTACGTACAAACTCAGATCCTGCTGACTGTGGCTATTTTCACTGGCAAACCCAGACAAATGTCGCACAGAGATTTTTCTAATGTAAACTGTATCAGTGAGAGCAAAAGTTGTGGATTGTGGTTTGTGGTGACTGGCCAGCTGAACTGTGACACACAGAATGGTTGTACACAGCTTATGACTTGGATTTGTATCACTAGATTTAAAAAAATTAAAAAAAGTTTTTTTT
>ONZH01027879.1:0-26486 GCA_900303285.1 Rhinella marina | reverse complement strand
GTTAGCCAAGTATTGGGAATATTACTAGCAGATGCTCCAGCTACAGGTCTTTTGGCACTGCTGCCCTGTGCCACCATCTCCTTTTTTTTTAAGCTCAAAGTCTGGCTGGAACTGGACCCCTTTTGCTTATCCATGCCAAAGATTTTTTAATTCACTCTGTGGCCCTGCAGCTGGTCTTTGTCTCTACCTGTCTCTCCCTGTCTCTCTCTCCCTGCCTGATTATTACTAGCCCTGACCTGGCCCTGCACTTGCCCTGCAGTATCCCTGATATATATATGATAGATTCCCACTACAATTACACCCCAGTTAGAAGAACACAGTGTCTCTGAACTTCACAAATTCACAACAGTGCTTCTGCTCGCCTCAGCAGTCGCAGCAGAAATGAAGCGTCGCTGGCTTACTGAGCCTGAGCCAATCAGAGCAAGCCCAGCCTACTAGGTCAGGTGACCGCTTTCTTCCCGGGATTTTGCGCACGATAAATGAACGAACTGTAAAAGATCGCTAATAAATTGAGTTCGTACGCAACAGCGTATACAGTAACTAATTCGTACGCAATTGCGTATAAACTATGTAGCGAATGCGTACAAAGCCGAAGCGAATCGACTAATATTCGGATTCGCTTCGCAGCTGAAAAATCCCAAGATTCGATACGAATCTACGAAGCGGCGAATAGATTCACTCATCTCTACCTGATACTATACATTTTAGGGTGCTCACATTTTATAATACATAAGTATATCTGTTAATCCCTAATTGTGTAATTGGGGTGAAATTGCAGCCTGGTACTACACATTTTAGGACATTTTAGGGCGCTCACGTTTTATTATACATAAGTATAACCATTAATCCCTAATTGTGTAATTGGGGTAAAATTATGGCCAGATACTACACATTTTTTGGGTATTTGCATTCTTTTTTCCATAAATAAATCTGTTAATCCTCAATTGTATAATTGGAGTGAAATTGCAGCCTGATACTACAGATTTTAGGGCTCAAGTTCTATTATACATAAGTTTTTCATCAAATCGCCAGAGGACGTCAGTGTGGCCATTTGTAGATTCTGTGGGCAGAAAGTGAAGCATGGCCAGAGTGCCAATTTTGGCACCACAGCCCTGCATCAACACATGTAGCACCACCAGTGGCGTAGCTACCGGGGGGCAGGGGGGGCGACGGCTCCGGGCCCAGTGACTCAGGGGGGCCCAGAATCAGGCGAATACAAGTGAGCGCTTCCATTATGGAAGCGCTCACTTGTATTTAGGGACCCCCATCAGACCTCAGATCAGCCCACCCAGCCACATAGGATTAAAATAAAAAACCTTACTTACCTGTTCTGCGCTGCGGCTGCCCTCCGGTCCGCGCTCTGCTCTCTTCCCTGGTGGCGCGCACTATGACCTGACGCTGCACGCAGCGTCAGGTCATAGTGTGCGCGGGCCAGGGAAGAGAGCAGAGCGCGGACCGGAGGGCAGCCGCAGCGCAGAACAGGTAAGTAAGGTTTTTTATTTTAATCCTATGTGGCTGGGTGGGCTGATCTGAGGTCTGATGGGGGCACAATACGCTGATCTGAGGTCTGATAGGGGCACAGTAGGCTGATATGAGGTCTGATGGGGGCACAATACGCTGATCTGAGGTCTGATGGGGGCACAAAACGCTGATCTGAGGTCTGATGGGGGCACAATACGCTGATCTGAGGTCTGATGGGGGCACAATACGCTGAACTGAGGTCTGATGGGGGCACAATACGCTGATCTGAGGTCTGATGGGGGCACAATACGCTGATCTGAGGTCTGATGGGGGCACAGTAGGCTGATATAAGGTCTGATGGGGGCACAGTCTGCTGATCTGAGGTCTGATGGGGGCACAATACGCTGATCTGAGGTCTGATGGAGGCACAATACGCTGATCTGAGGTCTGATGGGAGCACATTAAGCTGATCTGAGTCTGATGGGGCACAATACGCTGATGTGAGGTCTGATGGGGGCACAGTAGGCTGATGTGAGGTCTGATGGGGGCACAGTAGGCTGATGTGAGGTCTGATGGGGGCACAATACGCTGATCTGAGATCTGATGGGGGCACAATACGCTGATCTGAGGTCTGATGGGGGCACAATACGCTGGTCTGAGGTCTGATGGGGCACAATAAGCTGGTCTGAGGTCTGATGGAGGTACAATACGCTGATCTGAGGTCTGATGGGGGCACAATACGCTGATCTGAGGTCTGGTGGGGGGCACAATACGCTGATCTGAGGTCTGATGGGGGCACAGTAGGCTGATCTGAGGTCTGATGGGTGCACAATATGCTGATCTGAGGTCTGATGGGGCACAATACGCTGATCTGAGGTCTGATGGGGGCACAGTAGGCTGATGTGAGGTCTGATGGGGGCACAGTAGGCTGATCCGAGGTCTGATGGGGGCACAATACGCTGATCTGAGATCTGATGGGGGCACAATACGCTGATCTGAGGTCTGATGGGGGCACAATACGCTGATCTGAGGTCTGATGGGGGCACATTCTGATGATCTGAGGTCTGATGGGGGCACATTCTGATGATCTGAGGTCTGATGGGGGCACAATACACTGATCTGAGGTCTGATGGGGGCACAATACGCTGATCTGAGATCTGATGGGGGCACAATACGCTGATCTGAGGTCTGATGGGGGCACAATACGCTGATGTGAGGTCTGATGGGGGCACATTCTGATGATCTGAGGTCTGATGGGGGCACATTCTGATGATCTGAGGTCTGATGGGGGCAGGGGACTGTTAGTTTAGTGATGTAAAAACTGGGGACAGGTTTCCTTTAACATAGGAGTCCCGTTGTTTTTTAATCCTATTACTCCTATATTTTACTGCATTATATGGTAGTGTATTTACAGTAGGGTAGGTAGAAAGTCTATTGTACTGTACTTAACAGCATAGATGATCTAGCAGTTTATATAGTCATCTTTCTAATACAATATTATAACCACAACTAGTAGTATGTGCCTGTGAAGTTGGAAACGTGCGTTTGGGAAGCCAAGTGGGGGGCCCACTCAAGTATGTTTCGCCCCCCCTGTGCTGAACCTCTAGCTACGCCTCTGAGCACCACCATAAAGTGGCCTGGGAAAACCATTGAGCTAATGTAATGGTACAGCCTGATGCAGCAACCACTGCATCACCCAGTGTCCCGCACTCCTTCTCCAGCAGTCAAGGCTCCACCACCTAAGCATAAGGGAGCTGTTTTTCCTTCCCATCATCTACTAGTCCCGAAAGCTCCTCCTCCTCATCACTTGTTTCGTCAGCAATCGATCACCGAGGCAATTGCAAAAAGACAGCTGTATCCATAAACTCATCGAGCAGCGCAGAAGCTAAACACGCTCCTGGCCAAGTTGCTGGAACTACAGTCCCTCCCTTTCCATGTGGTGGAATCTTCACCTTTCAGAGAACTGATGGCTTGTGCCAAGCAAGGTGGAGAGTCCCAAGCTGTCTTCACTTCTCCAAAAAGGCTGTACCAGCCCTGAACATGTATGTTGAACAGAAGGTGAGCCAGTCCTTGAGCCTGTCAGTGCCTGCTAAAGTACATGGCAGTGCCGATGTGTAGAGCTATAACTGCAATCAAGAACAATAAATGTCCTTTATGGCCCACTGGGTAAATGCGGTTCCTGCCCAGCCTCATCAGCAACTTGGCCAGATGATGGCAATGCCTCTTCCACATTCTCAAGCTGAGTCCTGCACCAATGTCCTCCTCTTCTTCCTCATCCTCCACCTTGTCCTCAGCCTCCACTGCAGGCACAATTTGGAGTGCTACTCCAGCATACCACCTCAGCAGAGCACGGCGGTGTCATGCTTTTCTGCATCTGGTTGGCCTAGCCAAACAGATTCACACCAGGAAGGAACTGCTCCGAGTCCTTCAAGAGGAAATCGAATCCTGGTTCTCTCCTCACCAACTTAAAATTGGAATAATGGTCACCAACTGTGTAACTTTGATGTTAGCCAGTGGTAACTCAAGCGTGACACCTGTCTTTTGCTCAGACCCTTTGAGGTTGCCACTTTATTTGTTACTCCTTCAGATGCTGATAAATCTGTCTGGCCACGGGACAGGAGACATACATCTCATGGCCACCTGAGCCCAGTGGGTGCTGAACTGGAGGAAGATATTCACATACAAGCAATGCATACAGAAATGTTTTTTTCTGCACAAGTGACAGGAAAGGAACAGGAGGAGCTAGAAGGTGATGAGGAAGACCAGGCAATTGACCTTGTCACAATGTGGTAGTATGCAGTGGAGGTGGATGAAGGGAGTCCCTCTGAGTCCCAGATGCATGCTGAGTTGCTTGTGTATTGGCAGCTATATTATTACCATTTGGCAGACTACTACTACTGGCTCTCCACCATGTTAGACCCTCACTAACCCTCCGAAATTATGGCCTTTTTTCAACCCTCTGAGAGGGATGATAAACTCAAATACTATTGAGATATCTTATGTAGTCAGTTGCCCACTGACTATGTGTGCCATCACCCATCCACACAGAATTCTGAAAGGGGGACCCTCTGCGCTCATGTTGCATTGTCATTGCTGCTGGAGGGGGGTAGGGGCAGGAGCAGCACTAACTCCATCAGCAGCAAATTAAGTCTGGAGTCACTAATGAGCAATTTTCTTCACCCGCCTAGTGAAGAAACCACCCACCAGCAGCAGCAAAACATGGAGCAGAACCAGCAGATGGTGGCATACTTGGACTGCACCCTGCTACCCCACATTGAAGATCCCCTGGACTACTGGGCAGCCAAACTTAATTTGTGGCCGAAACTGGCCGAGTTTGTCCTGGACAAGATTTTCTGCCTGGCCAGCAGTGTGGCATCAGAGCAGGTGTTTAGTGCGGTGGGGGGCATAATTACCCCAAGGAGAACTCGCTTTTCCACCCAAAATGGGGGGAGACTGACCTTTGTGAAGATGAATCAGGCATGAATAAGCCAGGATTTCCGCAGACCAGTGCCTGATGCATCAGACTAGATAATTCTGGTTCACACACCCAAAGTTTGTTAAAAGAGACCCGTTTCTTCTGGCCACCTGCTTCAACCACTATTTGGATGCTGCCACCCGCCTGCTGCCACACACCTGTTGCTATGTTCTTCTACTGCAACCCACCATCTTGTGCTGCCACTGGTTTTGCCTCCTACCTCCCCACTCTGTGATTGTGTTGACTCCTCAAGCTGTTGCCACCCTTACCAATCTCTCACTGGGCCACTGTGTTGACTCCTCAAGCTGTTGCCACCCTCACCACTCTGTGACTAAGCCACTGTGTTGACTTCTCATGCTGTTGCCATTTCACCACTCTGTGGCTGGGCCACTGTGTTGAATCCTCATGTTTTTGTCACCCTTCCCACTCTATGATGGGGCCACTATTGTCTCTGTTTGGCCTTGTTTACATTACCACTTCTTTTACCCTTCTTCTGATCTTTCAGAAGGAGGGAAAATGAGCAGCCATAAGAACTGTATCACATGGTACCTATTTTGCATCAGGATATGCTTATGATTTGGAAACCAAAAGCAGGAGTGGGTACAAAACACAGAAGACATGCAAATATTCCAATCACGTGTTATCTCTGTTTTGGATCCACTTCTGCTTTTTTTGGCCTAAGCAATACTGATGTATTATTCACCAAATGCTGATCATGTGAAGGCAGATGCTCAAAAGAAAAGATCCATTTTTGGGGGGTTGTTCTTATGATGGATCAGAAGAAGGAAAAAATAGTGACGTCAACACAAACCTACTGTTAACACCCTCTTCATCAGCTGACAGGGTAATAGGAGTGCGCTCTTTCACTGTATAGTACAATCGTGGGCCACTGCATGGTACTTTATATCTGAAGCTTGCATTTACCTGTAAGGATAAGTTCACACTTGAGTTATTTGATCAGTCTTATCCAGGGGCGTACATAGAAATCATTGGGCCCCATAGCAAGATTCTGAATGGGGCCCCTAACCCCGCCCACTACCACGGCCCATCCCACATGCTACCCTGGCTCCTCCCATGCCACGCCCCCATTTGCCAATAAAGAAATGTATACATGAGCTACTGATTTATTTTTTTAAATTAAGGAGACCTTAACTGAATGGGGGCAGCCACAAGGATGGATTATACTGTATATTATACAGTATGGTGTACGGATTATACTGTATATTATACAGCATGGTGTACGGATTATACTGTATATTATACAGAATGGTGTACGGATTATACTGTATATTATACAGCATGGTGTACGGATTATACTGTATACTATACAGCATGGTGTACGGATTATACTGTATACTATACAGCATGGTGTACGGATTATACTGTATACTATACAGCATGGTGTACGGATTATACTGTACATTATACGGCATGGTGTACGGATTATACTGTATATTATACGGCATGGTGTATGGATTATACTGTATATTATACAACATGCTGTACGGATTATACGGAATACTATACAGCATGGTGTATGGATTATACTGTATACTATACAGCATGGTGTACGGATTATACTGTATACTATACAGCATGGTGTACGGATTATACTGTATACTATACAGCATGGTGTACGGATTAAACTGTATATTATACAGTATGGTGTATGGATTATACTGTATATTATACAGCATGGTGTACGGATTATACTGTATATTATACAGCACGGTGTACGGATTATACTGTATATTATACAGTATGGTACAGGGATTATACTGTATACTATACAGCATGGTGTATGGATTATACTATATACTATACAGCATGGAGTACAGATTATACTGTATACTATACAGCATGGAGTACGGATTATACTGTGTATTATACAGTATGGTGTATGGATTATACTGTATATTATACAGTATGGTGTATGGATTGTATTGTACATTGTATAGCATGGTACAGGGATTATAATATATACTGTACAACAAATGCATGGCGGTTACACCATGCCGGACAATATAACCCCTGCGCCACGCTGTACAATATACAGTATGTATAGTGTATGCATATACCCACACACATACATACATACATACACATACATACATACACACACATACATACACACACACACACACATACATACATACACACACATACATGAAACACATAAAAACTTACAGTTACTTGTCCCTTGTCCTGACGCCACTCTGGAAGGGGCTGGGCTGGTTTGGTTTTCTTCTTTCCCCTCTTGCCACGCTGCACAGGTCCTTCCTTGTCCAGGACCAGCAGCGCAGCATGAGGGAAGAGGCGGGGCCAGCTGGGAGCGCACAGGATAAGGGACACTGCCATGTCCCAAATCCTGTCACCAGAAAGTTATCAACAAGCCCCAATTTAAAAAAGGATAGTACAGAAGGAAACCAATTCACCTTCAGTATGTCTGAAGGGGATCAGTTGCCAAGGGTTGCAAACCAGTGGCATGTCATATTCACAATCTAGATAATATACCAAAGGATCCACATATAAGGGTGTAAAAAAAACATATATAAACACATAGGTATGGTCACATCCAGTTGAGAAAATGATGATGAGGATCATATGTGGGATGACATCATCCAGAAGGCTTGATTCATAAAAATATGTGCCTTCCATGTCCTGCAACATGAAAAACAAAACATGAGAATTTAATACTAGAAGAAAAAAGCAAGAGCACTTGTCTAATTCCCACAATGGGGTAGAGGGGTAGCACAACGCAAATGCACAGATGTTCATACCACTCGAAATTCCACATTAAGCCCCAGTGGTTGTAAGGATTGTAGAGTAAATATCCAATATAATTCTCGCTTTTTTAACATAGACAACCGGTCACCACCTCTTCTAGGAGGGGCAATATAATCAATCACCCGAAAGCGTAGGTCATTTTCGTTATGTTTTGCCTCAGTAAAATGTTTTGAAACTGGCAAATCAAGTTTCTTTTTCCTAATGCTATATCGGTACTGGTTTAATCTTGTCTTCACATCCCATGTCGTGGACATGGGCATTCCAACAAATACACTACATATGCAGGTCAAGAAATGTTTTATTTTATATGTAATCCCAGTTACAGGATGTGTTAAAATGGGGCCCTTGTTCATAAGCCGACAATTTAAGCAATTGTAACAGGGATAGCATCCCAGTTTGGTGGAACCAAAGTGGGTGCAAAAGGATTTTTTTTACTACCCACATCAGCATGAACCAATTGATCACGTATGCTGCGTGTGCGGCGATATGACATCAATGGAGGTACATTAAATTCCTGTATCTGCCTGAAGTTGCTACCCAAAATGGACCAATGTTTCCTCAAGATCTCCCCTATCTTATTACTTGCAACCGTATAGGAGGATACAAAGGGGATACGGCAATGTTTCTCATCAGAACCCGACTTCTTCTCAAGTAAGGTAGCCCTAGGTATTGATGTATTGATATAGTATCCCTAATGTGCTTTTGAACCAATTTTTTGGGGTAATCCCTAATGATAAATTTTTGTCCCATATCTGCTAATCTCCTTTTTATGAGATTCTCATCCTCAACGACCCGTCTTATCCTAAGCATTTGGGTACGCGGTAGTGACCTAACCATTGGTCTCGGATGACTGCTACAATACATTAGCAACGTGTTCTTATCCGTCGGTTTTACATATAGGTCGGTAGTGAGCTTATTTCCTAACTTCTTAACTACCATGTCCAAAAAATTGATCTCATCACTAGATGAGGTCAATGTGAATTTGACTGTAGGGTCTACCCTATTTAGGAAGTCCCCAAATTCCAGCAAACTTTCTTCTGTATCGGTCCATAGGAGGAAGACATCATCAATGTAACACCACCACCCCAGAACATGTCTGAAGTGGTGGCTCACATAGATGTGTCTCTCCTCCAAGTTGGCCATAAAGATATTAGCATAATTCGGTGCCACGTGGGACCCCATCGCGGTCCCACATAGCTGAATGTAAAACTTATCCTGAAATAAGAAATAATTGCATGTGAGAACTATTTCTAGTAGTGATATAAAAAAATCTTTACATTCCAACGTATAGTCAGTTCCGAGGAGACATTCTTTTGCTGCATTAAGACCTCCAACATGAGACATCGATGTATATAGATTAACCACGTCTGCAGACGCTAATATAGTCTGCTCAGGGAGATGGATCCCTATTATAATATTGAGAAAATGTGTGGAGTCCCTGATGTATGATTTTGCAATACGTGCAAAAGAGGACAGTATGCGATCCAAAAAAATGGCTATTTATGAGAACAAAGAGTCCACACTGGCAACAATCGGACGTCTGGGTGGCGATTCCAAAGATTTATGTATCTTTGGTAATACATATAGGACAGGTGTCCTCGGTTTGTCGACATATAGGAAGGAGTACAATTTATCATCAATAATATTTTTCTCTTTTGCAGCGTCTAGAACGCTACGTATGCGTCTCAAAATATCGAACTTAGGGTCAATTGGGGCTTGTTGATAACTTTCTGATGACAGGATTTGGGACATGGTAGTGTCCCTTATCCTCACACAGATAACACTGGCATTTCACCACCATTAACATGGAGATGATTGCTGGTATCGACAATGCCCCATTACACCCTCTGTACGGTGGGTATTCCACTCTGTTTACTAGTAACTATGGTCACCCCTGTTTGGCTGTCATTCTGGACACGCGCATGCGCGGTCTGTAATACTTGGTAGAATTACTCTATTTTGGTCATGGGCATTACAGTTCTAGATGAATGCGCGCAAGTGCACTATGGAGGTTGAACGGGATTCCCATGCCCTATACTAGCGCATGCGCTATGCGCTCATAGGTATGCCAACATAAACAAGTATTGGATCAAACATGTGTGGTGAGCGTCATTCGGTATTTCTTATTATAGCATTTATTATTTTCTCACACACACAGGTGCTGGTTAATTGTTAATAAGAGGGCAATATTATGAATTATCTCTAAATATTGATATCACTGTCTCAACATCACTGGCATTATGATTATATCGATTATTGATGTATGAATTTTCTCTTCACTTTGAACGAATTGATAGATTTATATGATATTTTTAATGAATTCACTTTATTATGCAATTATGATACTCACTGATTGACGCCCCTTTATATATCACTTGTGAGCACTATGTCCTTTGCTTGACAAAGACTGCAGTGAGCAGTTGAAACGTTGCAGTTGTGCAATAAAGATCCACTTTTTTTCACGGAAGACCAGTGTGCTGCCTTGTCTCTTATTTATATATATATATATATATATATATATATATATATATATAAAGTCTGTGAGTGAAAAAAATTAGTGAAAAAATGTGTAGTTCTTCATTCACCCGTGCAACTTTCAGTCCACTTACTGGGACCGTTCTCAAGCAATGAGAGTGAGTATATAAAGCATATATAAAGCATCTACATTTGCATATTAGATCATCAATTAAAAAGCATATACAAAAATACACAAACATATGGTATCACAGAAACAAATGTACATGATCATAATGAATTGTGCAGTCTAATAAATATAAAGTGCAAAGTGCTAATGTCATAATGTCCTGCAAAGTGAATTAATATCTTAATGCTCCATAATAAATAATCAGTGAAAATCAATATCCATAGGTAGGGAGTGGTGACCCATGTGGATCTAGACACTCTCACCTGTGGAGCGCGCTCCAGAACAGAGTAAACTATCATGGTGGCTTGGCTTGTGAATGAATACATTGGGCATGTCCACGCGTCATACCAAGCATTCCGATCACGTGATTGATCACAGGATCCGGAAAACATATGGTTCGGTAAACAAACAGACTAAAAATCAGGGGTGTTGCTAGGGTCTCAAAAGATCCGGAGCCCAAGCCCCAATGCATATGTCCCTATTCTCTAAGTCGACCACCTGCCCCCCCTTCCGCAGCAGGACTTACCTTTCACATCCAGGGCCTCCAGGTGACGTCTCCTCAGATGTAGATCTTCTCTGTCATCATCTTCTCTATTTCGGTCTGGACAAATTCTCTCAGCCACCTCGTCTTAGCTTCCTCACATTTCTATCATCATCTCCCAACCTGGAGTCCCCACAGTTATCCTGCTGCTTGCTGTGCCCCTCAATACCCCAAAATACTATCGTGCAGAAATATGAGCCCTCCATAGTAATAGTGCTCCTCAAAGTCCCACCAATAGTAATTCCATTCTAGAATGCCCTCATTAGTAATACTGCCCCCTACTGTGCTCCCAACAGTGGTAATGCTCCACAAGAGTGCCTCTATTAGTAGAAGAACTCTCCAGTATTAATAATGCCCTTAAAGAGCGCCCGTAAGAAATAAGGCCCCCTATTGTTCCCCCAGTGGTAATAAAGCTCTCTACAGACCCCTCAGTAGTAAGTGCTCTTAGTAGAAATAAGGCGGATCTATAAGACCGTCCTATAGAACCCCCAGTAGTAATAAGAACATCTATAATGTTCCCTGGATTTATAATACCCCTGCAATGCCCCCAAGTATTTATATTGCCCCCTCCTGTTTTAATGCTCGCCCTGAAGTGCCCCAAGTTTTTATACTGCCCCCTACGGTTATAATTCCCCCTGTAGTTATATTCCTCCCTTTAGTGCCCTCAGAAATGATGATTCCTCAGCCTCTCCACCATACAGTCCCATGTAAATAAAATTATTTTCCCTCCTTCCGTCGTAGAGTCCCATGTAAATAACCTCACTCCCCTCCCTTCAGCCCCTCCAACATACAGTCCCATGTAAATAACATCACTCCCCTCCCTTTAGCCCTTCAATATGCAGTCCTATGAAAATAACATCACCTCCTCCCACAGCCCCCTCCAATGTTCAATCCCATGAAAATAACATTACCCCCTCCCACAGCCCCCTCCAACATTCAGTCCCATGTAAATAACATCACTCTCTCCCTCAGCCCCCCAAAATTCAGTCCCATGTAAATAACATCCCTCTCTTAAAGCGGTATTCCCATCTCACAAATGTAATTTGTATAATTAGATATAGCCATACCAATATTATTACTAATAGAATGTATTTATATAATATGTACCATTTAGAAGATTTGCCTATTTGTATAGGCATTGTCCCACACACATCAGTCAGGCCGTTTTCTCTAGTTACGGCCACTGTGGCCATGTAGTAGTGGTGGCCGTCTTGCTCTTGTTCAAACCTGCTCAGAGGTAACTGCTGTATTGTAAACGCACATTACATGAGCATGCGGAGACACATCTTAGGGTTGTAGCATTTTTGTCTGCGCTTCCAAAACGCAGAGAAACAAATCCTGTTCCAAGATCAATTAATCTCTATGGAGCAGGATCCGTTTATAAAGTCTGCGTTTTGGACGGATCCTGACCGCTATGTTTTGGACTGGTAGCGTCCAAAACACAGATATGAAAGCACCCTAAGGCTACTTTCACACTGACGGCATGGGTATCCAGCAGGCTGTTCCAGCAGGTGAACAGCCTGCCGGATCCGTGCTGCCTCTAGTGCACGTGTGGGGCTGGAACTACGCTCCATCCCCATTTACTATAATGGGGACGGGACGGAGTTCCGTTCGCAGCACGGCAAACGTGCCGAGAGGCGGCCGGACGAAAATTACGACGCGCTGGCCTCAGCGAAACAGATTCATGTGCCATGGGGCAGGGGAGGGAGAGGCATCTCCTCTGCCCGTTCCTCTGATAGGCTGCAGGCCTAGAGCCATACAGCGCAGGACACAGGCCAGAAGATGCCTGCATCGCATCGCTGCCAGCTCGATGGAGGTAAGTATAAGTATTTATTTATTTATTTATTTATTTTTGTATTTTTATTTTGAGGAGCACTGGTGGGCACTTCTAACTGGCACAGGATATGGGGGGACTGTGGGGGCACTTCTTATATTATTGGCAAGCATTTATGGGGGCACTTCTTATTGGCAAATTTTTTGGGAGCATCTATGGGGGCACTTCTTATTGGCATATTATTGGGGGGCATCTATGGGGGCACTTCCTACTGGCACATTATTGGGGGAACTTCATACTGGCACAATATTGGGGGGCACTGTGGGGGCACTTCTTATTGGTACATTATTGGGGCACTGTGGGTGCATCTATTGGGGCACTTCTTACTGGCACATTATTGGGGGCACTGTGGGGGCATCTAGTGAGGCCACAAAGAAGGGGTATTTTATAACGTTGGCTCTGTATAGGGGCATTTTATGTCATATTTATATATTTTAATATGCACCTTGCGTGAATCAGTCAAAGCCGACAGCACAACCCCCAACACCCCCACCCCCCGGGCCCTGAGGAAATTGTCTAGCAAGAAACCAGTCCTTGGTGCAAACAAGGCTCGGGACCACTGTTCTAAATGGTACATTTTATATAAATACATTCTATTAGTAATAATATTGGTATGGTTATATCTAATTATACAAACTACATTTGTGAGATGGGAATTCCCCTTTAAACCCTAACATACAGTACCAGTTAAATAACTACAACTCCCAACATTACTCTGCTTCTCCCTTCACTTACGTCTCTTTATAGCATACCTCAGCAGAGCTTCTTCCCCTAGAGTTTTCTTCACTGTGGAGCCTCTCCTGCACTGGTCACATGATGACATGTGACCAGTGACATCATTGCAGGTCCTTCTCAGCTACTGCACCGATCACATGACCTGTGATGTCACCACAGGTCCTTCACCTCTTGCAGTGCTTTAGATTCAATTGTATTGCCGTCCCGACAGGCAGGACCCTGCTTTAGCATAGCAACGCCCCTGCTAATAATAAGGTAATAGTAACTATCTAGGACTGTTTATCAGAGAGACAATAACACTGTTGACACTGTTGGATAGGGTGGAGCTACGGTTACGCGCTCCTCCCAAATCTCATGTCGGTGTCTGCACCCTGCGGATAGCATTTATCTACCAGCAATGTATAGCTCAAACTTAACAAATCAGTGGCTCACTGATATCAAACGGAAACTGTCCCAAGTATATATAGTAAAAGAGGTAAAAGAGTCAACCTCTTCAACACCTGCAGAAAACAGCAGGTTACCGCTGTATCTGAACAAGCACTAGTGAAATCATATCTTCATATTCTGCATAGGTGTTATTAAATAAATGTATTCTCAGAATCTCTAATATCTATTTCTGTAAAAAAATAATAATAACTAAAATAAAAATATTCAATGTTCCATGATGAGCGCGACAAACAGATGAGGTCCAGATCCACCCCAGAGCAACACCCTAAAAAAGAAAGAAAGAAATAATTATAAAATAGAATAAAATAAAACGCTAAATACAGGATCTGCATAAAAAGACAAAATCCAGATAGCAGAGAAGATCAGATTAAAAAAAGGGTCTAAATTCAACATTAAGGCCTTCTGATTTTAGACTATTCAATCTAAAAATCCATTCTGATTCACGTTTTTTCAAAATTTTAATATAGTTACCTCCTGGGCACGTGATCAACGATCATAAATTTGAGATCATGTTCAGTGTGCCCAATATCCAGGCATTGGGCACAAGACCTTACGATGTTTTTTTAACCATATATGTCACTTTAGTGATAGGGTGGATAAAATGTGTGCCCTTTGACAATGTTAATTGATGATCTAATATGCAAATGTAGATGCTTTATATATGCACTATCAACATAGAATCATTTCTTGAGAACGGTCCCCGTAAGTGGACTGAAACGTTACATGGGTGAATAAAGAACTACACATTTTTTTTCTCTCAATGCATGTGCAGCAGACTTTTTCTTTTTATCTGGTTTGATGATTGGTTGCATCTTGACTGCTGGCACTCCCTTCTGCTTTTTTACCGATAGTGCTGCCCATAACTTCCCTTTGATATATATATATATATATATATATATATATATATACTGCTCAAAAAAGTTAGGAAAAATTTAGGTATATTTATTTGGCTTGTAGGTGAAATTTCAGGGTGAACCTAAAATGCAGTCTAACCTTTATAGGTGAACTTAATGTAACCTTCTCTAGACTTTTGAATGCACATGTCCAACTATTCAATGTTTTGCACAACTTGCTGTTCTCTAATAAGGCAAAATTCACAACCGGTGTTTGACCTATGAAACAATTACCAAAACAATTAACAGTCCTCCTGTTCACATTTTGACATTATGGGACCAAGACAACACCTATCCATTGGTCAACAGTACCTCACCATTGCAAAGCTTCATGCAGGATGTTCTCAGACGGAAGTGGCCACTAAGCTTAGAGTGTCACAGAGTGTCATCAGCAGGTTGCCATACAGATACAGAGAGACTGGAAGAGTCACAGAAAGGCATAGAAGTGGGCTTACTTTGGCCATATCCCACATTGTTTAAACTGGATGATGAATGACACAACACCACCAGACACATTTAAGGGAGGTTAGCGGCAACTAAGTATCATGTCAGACCATTAAAAACTGAATACATTAGCATGTTCTGCCTGCTAGACAACCTGCAAGGGTACCTGACCACACCACCAGGAACATGTGTCATCATCCTGCATGGGCCAGTGAGTGTCTACAATGGACAAGGGACTAGTGGGCCTCAGTGCTGTTCACTGATGAAAGTCGATTCATGCTGAGCAGAAATGATTGTCACCTACGATGTTGGATATGTCAAGGAAAACGCTATGCATCACCCACTGTTTGCCTCTGGTGGTGGTGGTGTTACAGCGTGGGCAGATATGTCTAGTCAATGCAAAACTGCCCTACACTTTGTGAATCGTACAGTGACAAGCCCATACTACTTGAATAACTTCATTAATCCAGTCATTGTACCTCAGCATGAACAACATATGCCTAATTTCATCTTCATGGATGACAATGCACCATCTCATCGAGGTCTCATCATTAGGGAATGGCTGCTGGAGTCTGGATTACCCCAAATGGAGTGGCCTGCACTTTCTCCAGACCTGAATCCCATTGAAAACTATGGAATCAGCTGAGTCACCGTGTAGAGGCTCGTAACTCTGTACCCCAGAACCTCAATGACCTGAGGGCCGCGCTTCAAGAAGAGTGGGATGCCATACCTCAGCAGACAATAAGTAGACTTGTGAACAGCATGAGAGATCATTGTCAAGTTGCAATTGATGCTAAAGGCCACATGACAAATTATTGAGACATTGATACTTATGGTGACACTGGCATCTAAATAAGTGGCATGGACAGCTGTCATTTATGGGTGGTTTCTACTATGTAAGCCCCACAAAGTGACTTCATAACTGAACTGGTCCTTAAAACAGTGGGTTTTTGAAATTGTCTTAAACATTTTAAGAATTGCTTTTAAAATTCTAAGCCTTCTCATATTTTTTAAAAAATAAAATGACATCTACAAAATGATGTAATCATAATGTAGACCTATGGGAAATGTAAAGTACTAATAACTACTGTATTTTGTGAGGTATTACTATTTGTATTAAAAGCAGAGAAATTCAAATTTTGACAATTACAGATTTTTCAAAATTTTCAGCAAATTTAGGATGTCTTTTTAAGTAAAGGTGGTTTACATCAACTCAAATTTACCACTGACATTAAGTACAATGTGTCAAGTTATAGTTACACTTTAATTATTTGCAGTAATTTTAGTTTCTTAATTCCCGTAGAACCCCTTTAAAGTTCCCTGCCCTACTGTAGCTCCTATGTTCAATTTAATAATTGTTTTGTTCTTTTTTGTATTTCTAAAATAATACAAATCAGTCTAAGCCCTTTGAAAAATATTTATGAACATAAAACAATATATTAATTTACATATATCTTGTTATAGCATTTTCATTAACATAATACAAACAGTAAATTTACTTTCTATGTTTTAAAAATATTATTTTTAAATTTAAGAAAATTCAAGTGAATGAATAATTTTATAAATACATCTCCCACATTTCCTCATAAACTTTGGACAGCCGAAGGGCAAACAAGGTAGCTTGTCAATTTATAGCTAAATTTTTACCTACTGTGGTCTCTCGAGAATGTTTGAAGCCTCAAACTAATGTCCATTGCTTTTATTCCACATCTGGGCTTCCGAGACTCATGTCCTTAAGGAGCATTAACTTTAGTCAGAGACTCATTAACCAGGGAAGATAAAAATTCTCAGTGATAGCTACTATTTTTTGCTTGGTAGGCTAGATTATATAAGTTTTCCTCATTTCCCTAGCTTTCAATTGGAAACCTGATAGACAGAAATTACCACAAATAGAAAAAAAGGTTCTTTAAATGAATGTTTTATGCAAAGTTAAACCATTTGTTCCAGCTTACAGAATTCAGACTTTCTGTACTTTTTTCAAGCTTAAAATGATATCTTTGACTTAAATATGTGTAGAATCAAATTTTCTATTTATTTTTTTTTGTTGTTGTTGAAAAAACGTGTAACATGTCTTCTTCCTCTTCTAATTATTATTATTATTATTATTATTATTATTATTATTATTATTAATAATAAATTTTATCTTATTTAGTATGTAATTATAAAAATTTTGCTGTTATTATTGATTAATAGGTGGAAAATTAGAATATAGGAATTGGAAAATAGGAATGATGTTCTATATATAGAGGTCCAAAGTATCAAATCTAGCAGGTCTGAAGAGCAATTGTTGGCTTACTGTATATTATCAAACAAGAAGTACAGTTCTGATAGAGGTGTGAGGATGAGGAATATACTTGGATAGAGTTTTAATTAAATATGTATTTAATTTCAGAGACATTGATCAATGAGCAAAACAAGAGACACTAACACAGTTGTTCATTTAATTTACAGTACTAAGTCACAAAAAAATTTCAGTTGTTTGGAAAGTGAGTATATTTCAACTGACGACTGAGGCATTAGTAGCATGATGGAGGCCACAGCATTGCCTGGACTATGAGAAAATGTCGGTACTTATACTGTAATCACGTACATTTATGCTGCGCTTTAAAGAAATTTAACCCCGTCTAAAAAAATGTAACATTTCAACTGTGTTAAACCTCCCACAAAATTTTCAAATTTCAATCTTGTGAAAAGTGAATATACATAAACTGACAATTGAGAGGCATTAGAAGCATAATGCAGACCACCGCAGCAGCCATACAGAAAGTGATAATAGGCAGACAGACAGCAGACAGACAGCAACAGTGCCAAGATGGGGCACTGTCAGTAAGGCGAGGTGGGCTAGGTCTATACATCGGAATGTGAAAATCATCCTGAATCCAGGCTTGGTTCATTTTGACAAAGGTGGGGTTTTGGACACTGGGGAAGGACAACTTGGTCCATTTGGGTGTCACCACCAGCGCTGAAAACACTCTATGAGATTACACTGGAGGCTGGGGTCAGGGAACTGTGTATGCGACAGACACTGGGCACAGTTTAGGTAGGTCTCAACCTGTGCATTGAGGCGGGAGCTGTGGCAGCAGAAGGGGGGTTGCCGTTCACACACTCTGATGGCAGGCGTCTGCTCGCCATAAGCTGCAGGGTATAAAAGCATGGCTATCTGGAGGGGCCGCCGAGGAAGATGGCCACTTGAGCACAGAGCTCCGTCTCCGAGTGGAGAACAACCTCAAACAGGTCTACAACCTCGGCTAATTCTACTCCAGAGCATATAGGAGCAGTGTTACAGGACTTCCCTACCTCGGATATGCCAGCCTTAGGATCCCTCCTGAATGACATGCTGTTGGCGCTCGGTAAATCTATGCAAGACAACATGGCAGCGCTTATATGCCCACTGCAAGCCTCACTTACAGATCTGGATGGCAGAGTAACGCATGCAGAGACAAAACTTGGAAAATTCGGTGCCTCACACAACCAACTGATAGATGCCCATAACAGCCTCTCAGATGAAATGGAGGTAATAAAGCACAAGCTCATAGACCTTGAAGATAGGTCACGCCAAAATAATATAAAAATAAGAGGGATCCCAGAGGATATTCAGACTCAGGAACTTCGCTCCTATTTCCAGGGACTGATGCAAGCTTTGCTTCCCTCTATTACCGTTCGAGACCTGTTAATTGATAGAATACATAGAGTGGCTAGACCCAAACACCTGCCAAACTCCGCTCCAAGAGATGTCCTAGCCAGGATTCACTTTTTCCAGATAAAAGAAGCTTTACTTCAGGCTAGCAGAAATTTGAATACTCTGCCTTCTCCCTATGTAGAAATCAAGCTGTTTGCTGACTTATCCGCCACCAAGTTGCAACAGAGGAGACTCCTGGCCCCATCACAGCAGCTTTACGAGACCAGGCTATGCCATACAGATGGGGTTTCCCTACAAAGATCTTGATCCAACATGACGGAACATTGCATTTCATCTCATCTCTGGAGGAAGGGAAGCGTCTACTTCAGCAATGGAATATTGCAATACCAGAGACTTTCCAGAACCAAACATCGGTTCCACCTCATGTACGCCAAAACTGGAGAGTGGTGTCCTACAAACGGAAGACAAAGAACACAAACACCGACCAGCTGTATTAATGTGTGTGGAGCTGAACTATTACACTCAGTGATAAACCGTGCGTTGTATGATTCCCCGCTGCTACTAGGATCAGCTAGTAAATTGCTGACAAAATCCTTTGATACACACCTTGAATTCCTTAAGTTCATGGGTTTTTTTATGCGTTATTGTTTATATGTTCCTTTGGGTATAGCAAATGCTTATTAATCTTAGCGCCTAGAATATACATGCCCCTGGGCGTATGTCCGTTCAGCAGAGAGATTGTTGCCTTTTTTCATGGTATCACTGGAGAGGTGGCCTATCCACTGAGCCACACTGAGCGATTCATATTCATTAAATAATGGTACTTAAAATTGCATTACTTAATGTTAAAGGTTTGAACAGCCCTCACAAACAAGCTTTTATGTGGAGAGAAATTAAAAATCTCCAATGTGATGTATTCAGTGTTCAGTTATCACACCTTAAAGCAATAGACACCCACCAAATTTGTCACCGATCCTTCCCGGTCATATACCAATAACTTTTTCACAAAAAGCAGAGAGGGGTCATACTAGGGATAAAAATTCCATAGCCTTCCATCCTTCAAACACGATATTAGATCCACACGGTAGAATCATTATAGTTGTTGGCTCCCTAAACAATATCACCTATACACTGGTAGCGGTATACGCCCCTAATAGGCACCAGCGTACTTTTTTCAACAAGCTTTCCAAGAAAGGTGCAGCAGGGTCATGTTGTATGGTTCAGAGACTTCAATGATATAGTGGATCCTCATCTAGACTCCATTTCTTCTGCCCATAGAACCCCCTGGCTAAGGGACATTCTATTAACACAATATATTTATGACATATGGAGAATTCATCATGATTTTGAGATGGACTATTCTTTCTTGTCTACAGCACATGACTCCTATTCCAGGATAGATTTATTCTTTGTGAGCAGATCCTTAATCCAAATAGCAATGTCTTCGTCCATAGAAGCTATTACATGGTCAGACCATGCTGCAGCCATACTACACCTCCCTGTATAACCTAGAGGGAGGTGATGGTTATATCTAACCACAATAACAAGTAATAGATGCTTACTTGAAATCTCTCCAACTCCCAAAATTGTTTACATCCCAATTACAATCTCTGAACTCTCTGTTTACTGATAGTGAAGTATTGACCACAATCCACTCATTGCCCCTGCACAAGGCCCCTGGCCCAGTTGGATTTACTAATACATATTATAAAACATATAAAGAGATACTGGTCCCACACTTGACCCAAACCTTACAACAAGCGGCAACTAAAGGGTACTTTCCAAGAGACATGTTGGAGGCTACCATAGTTAGCATACCTAAAGCAGGTAAAGGTCCAGATATCCCCCCGAATTTTCGGCCAATCTCTCTGCTGAACTCAGATGTAAAAATATATGCCAAGATCCTAGCAAACTGCTTGGTGGAGATCGTTCCACAACTTATTCCCTCGGACTAAACTGGTTTTGTCAGGGAGCGGCAGATACTGTATATGAAAATGCTAGAAGGGTAGTTAACATTCTGGATGTGTTGGACAGGAGTGGAACTCCGGCTGTGCTGGTGACTCTGGACACGGAGAAGGCGTTCAACCGTGTGAACTGGTCATTCGCCTTCTCCGTGTTGCGGTGTATGGGGTTCGAGGACACCTGTCTGAAAGCAATCTCAGCTTTATACTCCACTCCTTCTGCTTGGGTGCTCGCCAACTCTGTCTTATCAGATCCTCTCCTCATAACTAATGGGACAAGACAGTGGTGCCCCCTTTCCCCTATTATTTTTGTCCTCTCTATTGAGCCACTTGCCAAGGCTATTAGAACTAACCTAGATGTTACCGGTTTCACCATAGGAGATCGTTCGCACCACATCTCCTTATATGCCGACGATATAATCCTGACCCTCACTAATCCTATAAAATCACTAACCACTGCAATGGAACTGATTAAGACCTTTGGGGAACTTTCTTGCTATAAACTAAATGAGTCAAAGTGCCAGATTTTACCCATAAATATCTTACCACTAGAGGAACAATATCTCAAAAATGCCTTTTCTCTTGATTGCCAGTCAAACCAAATAGATTATCTAGGTCTGAAGCTCACAAGCTCCCCCAAAGCAGTTATATGTAGCTAATTATATCACTCTTCTAGACACAGTGAGGAAGGATCTTTCTTTGATGCAATTGAAAGAAATATCTTGGCTGTGCAGAATTGCTGCATTTCAAATGATGTTGTTACCCAAACTAATGTATATATTTAGAATCCTCCCAATTATTGTGCCTAGATCGTTTTTCAATAAGGCATCCCAAATGGTTAAGGCTGATATATGGGAGGGCAAATGACCAAGACTGTCAGCATCCCTCTTATACAAAAGAAGGACATTTGGAGGTGTTGGCTTACCCAATATCTATGATTACTTTCTGGCCACGCAAGTTCAGCAACTACATGAATGGTGGAAAGGAGACCTTAGTATAGATTGAATCCATATTGAGTCTTCTTCCGTTCCCCAGGTTATCTTAAAATCACTTTTATTGAGTTTTCTTCTCCCTAACTTTAGACATTACAAATATTCTTACCTTGTAGATGCTGCACTACACCACTGGAAGAGTTTTCATGCTCTGACCAGTCATAAGCTGACTCCTTCCATAGAGTTTTTGCTGCTTGAATCTGCACATCTGTTTGTTCCTGGCATAGACATAGGACCATGTATAGCTCATGGTCTAACCCATATGTCCCACATAGCAACTAATGATGCTGTACACTCGTTTCAACATCTACGAGATGTCTATGATATACCACATAAAGACTTCTATAAATATTTGAGAATATTCCATCTTATTCAAACAGAGTTGACTACTGTTCAGATTAATTGTGCTTTATTGGAGTTATGGTCTGTTCCTACAACAAAAAAATTGCCTATGAGACCTATCTATGTCATACTGGGAAATAAAGAAACCTTCCAAAAAACCTCACCTTTCACATCCTGGGAGTTGGAATTAAATGCGTCATTTTCTAACGCTCAACGGGCAGCAGCTTTAAAACTTTTCACTTCTTCATTTCACCACTCTCTATGAGTCCATCATGAAAACCACACTTCGTTGGTACTATACTCCTGACAGACTCTGTCTCATGTTTCCAAGGACCTCACATCATTGTTGGAGGAATTGTGGAGGAAGGGGAAGATTGATGCATACTCTGTGGTCTTGCCCCAAATTAGACAACCTATGGAATGAGGTTTTTCTGGTGGCCTATGATTTGATTGCGAAACCTTTGCTCCCCTCTCCATCCCTTGCTTTATTATACCTGGGTTTAGATGAACTTTCTATGAAAAGTAGAGGAATCATTGCACACTTATTTTTAGCCACAAAGATGCACACTGCAGAGATGCAATTGCACACTGTTGTGGTTTTATGTGCCTGACTTACAGGAGTTGTTCGCCAAATCCACCCACAGCGTCAGTGGCATCACCAGATTCCAAAGAAAACGTGGCGTTGGCTGTTCTTTGACAATTATGTGCTGCCACTACTGCCCTTCACCATTGATTTTTCCTCTTCCTTAGCACCCCTATCCAGCTCCCAGATCCTGTCCAGTACACAATCATAATCTAAGTCTTCACACTCACTGCTGCTTTTATCAGACTGTGAGATATCATGGTGGGCTCCTTGGCTCCATTGTCACTTCCACCACCACCAACATCGTGGCTAAAGGTGCCACTATTACCACTACCATCAGCCCAGTTATGTTTGGGTCACCAGCCTCCTCCCTAACCTACTACTTACGGCAGCCAAATGATGTGGGCTCTCACACAAGTCATCAACAGGGAGACTCTCTTGACTATCTGCCGTAGGGTGTGGTGTGGTTTTCTTGCCACTTTTTAGGAAAAATGAAGGTGCCCCACTAGGAGGGGGCAGTTAAGCCTGGGAGGACTCCACTGAAAGCCTTCTTTGGGGATGCAAGAGGAGGAGCAGGAGGAACGCTGTGACCCCTGGCTCCAAGGTGTTCAACTCTGAAGTCACCTCCACGTCATCCTGCTGCGGCTGAGAGGAGTACTGAGCCATCTAATCCAAAATCTCATCCTCTTTCTCCTCAACTATAATACTGTTCCTTTCCGAAGCCAGCAGGGACAACTATGGCCTTCTAATACTACTACTTCTTCCAGATAGATGGTGCTGTTACTACCCACATTCTGGCTCTCCATCTTTTTTTGATACCCTTACGTAGCCAGGACATTTTTGGGCCTCTCAGATAATGTTGTGATAGTGTATTGGTGTAGTAATCACTAGAGATGAGCGAGTAGTGTTCGATCGAGCTGGTATTCGATCGAATACTACGATATTCGGCGTGCTCGATTTCTTTCGAGTATAACGGCGATGGCGCACTTAGAATTCGTTTCCCCTCCCACCTTCCCTGGCGCTCTTTTTCCACCAATCACCATGCAGGGGGGGTATGACAGGCACGCTGAGCACGCTGGCATCGCGAAAACGGCGTCTACGTTGAATTGGCTGGAAAAACCATGTGACCTCGAATATTAAAAACTCAGCTCTTCCTGCTCGTTCGCATATGCTGCGTGAACTTAGTCAGGGGACAGAGGCTGGAGAAGGGAGAGACAGGTTTTAGCTGTTGGACAGGCAGGAGCGTGATTAAAAGCCCTTATCAGGGCTACTATAGTGCAGTACAGTGATAGCTTTACTACAAGATACACTTTACAGAGAACGGCTGCCGTATTCAGGGATAGCTGCTGGAGTAGGGACAGAGAGAGGCATTAGTGGTGTATTAGGTGCTCTGCTACATACCAAACTATATTTGGGCACTACTGCTGTGTACCTTGAAATATACATATATAGGCCTTTCAATTGGCAACTGTACTGTGCGTTCTCTTGCAAAGTAATTTCTCATACCTGGTGTTCATACACACCCGTCTGATCACTTAGTACACGGCTGTGTACCTTGAAATATACAATATATAGGCCTTACAATTGCCAACTGTACTGTGCGTTCTCTTGCAAAGTAATTTCTCATACCTGGTGTTCATACACACCGTCTGATCACTTAGTACACGGCTGCTGTACCTTGAAATATACAATATATAGGCCTTACAATTGCCAACTGTACTGTGCGTTCTCTTGCAAAGTAATTTCTCAACCTGGGTGTTCATACACACCGTCTGATCACTTAGTACACGGCTGTGTACCTTGAAATATACAATATATAGGCCTTACAATTGCCAACTGTACTGTGCGTTCTCTTGCAAAGTATTTCTCATACCTGGTGTTCATACACACCGTCTGATCACTTAGTACACGGCTGTGTACCTTGAAATATACAATATATAGGCCTTACAATTGCCACTGTACTGTGCGTTCTCTTGCAAAGTAATTTCTCATACCTGGTGTTCATACACACCGTCTGATCACTTAGTACACGGCTGTGTACCTTGAAATATACAATATATAGGCCTTACAATTGCCAACTGTACTGTGCGTTCTCTTGCAAAGTAATTTCTCAACCTGGTGTTCATACACACCGTCTGATCACTTAGTACACGGCCTGTGTACCTTGAAATATACAATATATAGCGCCTTACAATTGCCAACTGTACTGTGCGTTCTCTTGCAAAGTAATTTCTCATACCTGGTGTTCATACACACCGTCTGATCACTTAGTACACGGCTGTGTACCTTGAAATATACAATATATAGGCCTTACAATTGCCAACTGTACTGTGCGTTCTCTTGCAAAGTAATTTCTCAAACCTGGTGTTCATACACACCGTCTGATCACTTAGTACACGGCTGTGTACCTTGAAATATACAATATATAGGCCTTACAATTGCCAACTGTACTGTGCGTTCTCTTGCAAAAGTAATTTCTCATACCTGGTGTTCATACACACCGTCTGATCACTTAGTACACGGCTGTTGTACCTTGAAATATACAATATATAGGCCTTACAATTGCCAACTGTACTGTGCGTTCTCTTGCAAAGTAATTTCTCATACCTGGTGTTCATACACACCGTCTGATCACTTAGTACACGGCTGTGTACCTTGAAATATACAATATATAGGCCTTATCAATTGGCAACTGTACTGTGCGTTCTCTTGCAAAGTAATTTCTCAAACCTGGTGTTCATACACACCGTCTGATCACTTAGTACACGGCTGTGTACCTTGAAAATATACAATATATAGGCCTTATACAATTGGCAACTGTACTGTGCGTTCTCTTGCAAAGTAATTTCTCATACCTGGTGTTCATACACACCGTCTGATCACTTAGTACACGGCTGTGTACCTTGAAATATACAATATATAGGCCTTATAATTGGCAACTGTACTGTGCGTTCTCTTGCAAAGTAATTTCTCATACCTGGTGTTCATACACACCGTCTGATCACTTAGTACACGGCTGTGTACCTTGAAATATACAATATATAGGCCTTACAATTGGCAACTGTACTGTGCGTTCTCTTGCAAAGTAATTTCTCATACCTGGTGTTCATACACACCGTCTGATTCACTTAGTTACACGGCTGTGTACCTTGAAATATACAATATATAGGCCTTTCAATTGGCAACTGTACTGTGCGTTCTCTGAAAAATAATTTCTCAAACCTGGTGTTCATACACACCGTCTGATCACTTAGTACACGGCTGTGTACCTTGAAATATACAATATATAGGCCTTACAATTGCCAACTGTACTGTGCGTTCTCTTGCAAAGTAATTTCTCATACCTGGTGTTCATACACACCGTCTGATCACTTAGTACACGGCTGTGTACCTTGAAATATACAATATATAAGGCCTTACAATTGCCAACTGTACTGTGCGTTCTCTTGCAAAGTAATTTCTCATACCTGGTGTTCATACACACCGTCTGATCACTTAGTACACGGATGTGTACCTTGAAAATATACAATATATAGGCCTTACAATTGCAACTGTACTGTGCGTTCTCTTGCAAAGTAATTTCTCATACCTGGTGTTCATACACACCGTCTGATCACTTAGTACACGGCTGTGTACCTTGAAATATACAATATATAGGCCTTATCAATTGGCAACTGTACTGTGCGTTCTCTTGCAAAGTAATTTCT
>ONZH01027878.1:0-19342 GCA_900303285.1 Rhinella marina | reverse complement strand
AGAAATGGCTGAAAGATGGCGTCTGGTCTGAAAGGAGAAGATGAGGAAAGAAAAGATCTACATCAGAGGAGACGTCACTAGATGTACGAGGTATGGGGCGCTGTATTATACTGGATGTAAGAGGTATGGGGCGCTGTATTATACTGGATGTAAGAGGTATGGGGTGCTGTATTATACTGGATGTAAGAGGTATGGGGCACTGTATTATCCTGGATGTAAGAGGTATGGGGCGCTGTATTATACTGGATGTAAGAGGTATGGGGTGCTGTATTATACTGGATGTAAGAGGTAAGGGGTGCTGTATTATACTGGATGTAAGAGGTATGAGGCGCTGTATTATACTGGATGTAAGAGGTATGGGGCGCTGTATTATACTGGATGTAAGAGGTATGAGGCGCTGTATTATACTGGATGTAAGAGGTATGGGGCGCTGTATTACACTGGATGTAAGAGGTATGAGGCGCTGTATTATACTGGATGTAAGAGGTATGAGGCGCTGTATTATACTAGATGTAAGAGGTATGAGGCGCTGTATTATACTGGATGTAAGAGGTATGGGGCGCTGTATTATACTGGATGTAAGAGGTATGGGGCTGTATTAGGTTACATTCACAAGAACATTGTGTTTTGCAGCCTGCAAATTGCGGGTCCGCAAAAAAAGGATGATGTTCCGTATGGCATCCGTTTTTTTTGCAGATCCACTGTAACAATGCCTATCCTTGTCCGCAAATGAACAAAAATAGGAATGGACATACAGATGCGGACAGCACACAGTGTTCATTGAAGTGAATGGGTCCGCATCTGAGCCGCAAAATATGCAGATCGGAGGCTGCAAAAACAACTGTGGTGTGAATGTAGCCTTACCCTGTATGTTCTGTAGTGATATACGTAATGTTAGGAGGGAAAAGGTTAGGGTGACAATTTGGCATGGGGGGGGTTAAATTTTTGACTTGGCCGGCAGAAAAGCTAGGTGCACCAGCGCTGAGGAGGGGGAGGGCCCAAGCTGAACTCTTGCACCAGGGCCCATGAGCCTTTAGCTATGCCCCTGATCTTCCCCCTGAAGCTGCACACCGCACTTTAATCCTATTGCCGCCTGCTGTGGCCGACCACTGGGCCGCCTGTACCCCTCCCTGCTGCGTGGCGCATCTTTACCTCCTCACGGTGGCCACAGCAGCCAATGGAGAAGCAGCTTCTCACTGCTAGAGGCTCCTTTCTGGCTGTGCAGGTCCTGCGCCCGAGCGCCGTGCTCACAGCTCCAGTCAGTGAGTCAACGCAGCAGCGGGTCAGGCTCTCACAGCAGGAAGAGGAGCTGGGAAAAACCAGCAGGGAGGCTGGGAAGGTTGGTTCACTGGCTGTAGTGTAAAAAATAAAGTTATTAAACGCGCCCCCCCCCCTCTGGTGAACTACAACTCCCAGCATTCACTGACAATCATAAACTTTCAGGACCTACTGGGAGTTGTAGTCCTCCAGAAACATATAATAAACATACATTGAACATCTAAGGGCACTATTAAGGCCCTTTTAGACGGGCCGATGTGTCTCCCTGCCCGAGCGCCGATCAGCGACATCGGCGCTCATGCAGGGAGCCTTTACACGGCCCGATGAATTGAGCGCCGTGCCGCACAAGTGATCGCTGTATCACTCGTGCGGCCGGGAAGCTCCATACTGTCAGGCACACATCGCCTCTTTACAAAAAAGCCAAACCAAAAGATCCAATCAGCCGACGAACGAGCGTTTTACTTTTACACGGGCCGATTATCGGCACTAGCGTTCCTAGGAACGCTTTTTCTGCCGATAATCGGCCCGTGTAAAAGGACCTTTACACATCAATCTGTGTAATAGGGCCACTGATGAACTGAAAGACTTTTGACATGTCACAGAGACATATCAAAAGTTTTGATCAGTCCGGGTCTGAGTTCTAGACCTGTACCCTATCAGGAGATATAGCTTTTCCATCTCTCTCTGCAGGGGGCGGTTTATTTACCTTGTTTGGTGTGGTTTACGTTTATTAAATTATTATATTTTAATCATTTTTAGGGCCTCTAACAGGGGCGTTGCTAGGGTCTCAAAAGATCCGGGGCCCAAGCCCCAATGAATATGGCCCTTAGTCGCCCCCCCCCCCCGGCATACAATCCCCCATAGTTGCCCCCACGGCATACAATCCCCCACAGTCACCCCCCAGCCAGGGCCGGTTTTAGACAAAATGTGGCTCTGGGCAAAATCAAAAGTGGGGCCCCAAATTTTGTAATAATGCGCTAACAACACAGTTACTGTAAGAAAAAAATATTTTTCATCAGACCTCAGATCACCTTTTCCGACCCCATCAGACCTCAGATTAGCCCACTCAGCCCCCATCAGCCCCCATATCAGCCCACTCAACCCCCAGCGTCAGCGTCAGGTCATCGTGCGCATACTACGTCCTGACGCTGTACGGGGTCAGGACGGTGCAGTGCCGGCAGGAGAAGACAAGGAAGCACTGGACCCGGAGCGGAGCTTCAGCGCAGGAGAGTGAGTATGTATCCCCTCTCCCGGCACCTAATACATACCAGTGAGCGCTTCCATAATGGAAGCGTTCACTAGTATTCGCTTTGTAAGACGCACAGCAATTTTCACCCTATATTTGGGAGGAAAACAGTGATTACTTACCGGTAATTGTTTTTCCAGAAACCCATGACGGCACCCATGCGACTTAGGACCTCCCATCAAGGACAGGAAACCTGCTAACATATAAAAAAGGTACACGCCCCTCTCAACCTCAGTTATAGAAAATTACTGGACTCTGGAGGCAAGACTTCCTTCACCAATTGAGATTAACTTCTCTCAGAATAACCATAACTAGTGAAACTTATATCCTATATATTTATATCTACATATCTTTTTTTTTTTTTTTTTTTTTTTTTTTTTTTTTTTGTGGAGGGCAAATTTTGGGGTGCCGTCATGGGTTTCTGGAAAAACAATTACCGGTAAGTAATCACTGTTTTCCCCTCACCCATGACGGCACCCATGCGACTGAAAAATTAATCCATTAGGGAGGGACTACAGCCTGAAGCACCTTCCTCCCGAAGGCTGCATCTGCGTTCAGGTTTAATCTGTAATGCCTAAAGAACGTATGGGGGGAGCTCCATGTAGCTGCCCTACAAATCTGTGACAAAGAGGCATCTGCCTTTTCTGCCCATGATGTAGCTACCGATCTTGTGGAGTGAGCGCCAAACCCTGTTGGAGGGGAGAGACCCAGAGAGGTGTAAGACAAGAGGATAGACTCCTTTACCCACCTAGCTATAGTTCTGGAAGAGGCCTTCTTCCCCCTGAACCGCCCTGAAAACTGAAGCAAGAGATTCTCATCCTGTCTCCACTGACTCGAAGCTTCCAAATAAGTAATCAAACATCTTCTCACATCAAGGCAATTGAATCTCTTTTCTAACTCATTAGAAGGATTAGGGCAAAAAGAGGGAAGTACAATGTCCTGACTTTTGTGAAATTCTGATACTACCTTGGGTAAAAAGTAATCTAACGGTCTGATAATAACTTTGTCTTCAAGGATTCTGGTGTATGGGGGATGAGCTGAGAAAGCCTGGAGTTCAGAAACTCTTCTGGCAGAAGTGATGGCTAACAAAAAGGATAACTTGAGAGTTAATATCTTAATGGAAATGTCTGAAATAGGTTCAAACGGAATATTACATAGGGCCGTCAGAACCGTGTTCAAGTCCCAGGGAGGAGAAACAGATCTAATTCTGGGAGAGATCCTATCGGCCCCATTAAGAAATCTCTTAACCCAGGAGTGCTCGGCCAGTCTAAAATCAAGGAAGTAGCTAAGCGCGGAAACCTGCACCTTCAAGGTGGCCACCTTCAATCTTTTCTCTAGACCTGCCTGTAGAAAATCAAGAATCCTGGAGACATCAGGGGAGGACAAGGGCTCAGGCTCTACACCTAAAAATTTTCTAAATGCCTGCCAGACCGACATGTATTTTTTAGTTGTGACAGGCTTCTTACTTTTTAGCAACGTGGTAATTACAGAATCGGATAACCCTCTGTTGTGCCAAATCTGCCTATCAATATCCATACTGCCAACTTTAAAATCTCCGGACTTGGGTTGAAAAAGGGACCCTGGCTCAGAAGGTCTATTCTGACTGGAAGATGCCAAGGAGGAAGTATCGCCAACTTCAGAAGAGAGGAAAACCATGCCTTCTTTGGCCAATAGGGTGCTATCAAAATCACAGGTACCGACTCTCTTTCCACTTTTTTTAAAACTCTGGGCAGAAGGTTTATTGGAGGAAAGGCATAACCCAGTTCCCCTTTCCAACTCTGTGCTAGGGCATCTATAGCTATTGGCTCCTCCCAGGAGTTTAGGGAGAAGAATCTGCCCACCTTCTTGTTCTTTTTGGACGCGAACAGGTCTATTGATGGTAGACCAAATCTCTGTACAATTTGCTGGAAAATCTCGTCGTTTAGTGACCACTCCCCTGGCTTATGGAGGAACGACTGAGGAAGTCGGCCACCTGGTTTTGTTTCCCTTGTAGGTGAACTGCCCTCATACAAAGTCCTCTTTGTTCCAGGAAGGCTACAATCTGTTTTGATAACATTAAAAGGGAAGCATTTCTTGTGCCCCCCTGTCGATTCACATATGCCACTGTGGTTGTATTGTCTGAGTACAGCAAAATGTTCTCCCGTGATGTTGTCTGAAAGGCTACCTGCAGCGCCATCAGAACCGCTTTCAGTTCTCTGAAGTTTGATGATCTTCTCCGGGTAGAGATGTCCCATCTGCCCTGCCAGGCCGTCTCCTGAGAATGAGCTCCCCACCCCAAGAACTGGCATCTGTGGTTAGTAGGATCGGGTTCTGCATAGTCCAATTCACCCCCTTGCTTAAATTCTGCCCATCCATCCACCACCGGAGAGATATTCGAGTCTGAGAGGATAGATGAATTATACTGTTCAGGGAACCTGGAGAACCATCCCATATTTCCAGAATGTTTGATTGCAGATCCCTGGAATGGCCCTGAGCATATGGTACGGCCGGAATGGCTGCTGTCATAAGACCCAAAACCGACATGGCCTGTCTGATTGTGCAGTGATAAGTCAGGAATAACCACCGGACTTGCTGAAGCAGCTGTTCCTTCTTTTTTAAGGGTAGAAAGCACTTCTCTTCTATTGAATTCAATAATATCCCTAGAAAGACACAGGACTGAGTGGGAATCAGGTTTGATTTGGCCCAGTTTATCTTCCATCCCAATTCCTGTAGGGTTGAGCACATCACTGACAGATTGTCTGTGAGTTCTTCCTGTGACCGAGAAAAGACTAGGAAGTCGTCGAGGTACGGCACTATGTGAATTCCCTTTAATCTGAGAAAGGCCGCTACTTCCGCCACCAGCTTCGTGAAAAGTCTCGGCGCCTGGGAAATCCGAAGGGAAGGGCCCTGTACTGGAGATGCACGCATTTCTCCTTCATCCAAACTGTTGTTCTTAGGAATTTCTGGGATGCTTGATGAATCGGGATGTGATAATAAGCATCTTCCAGGTCTATGGTTGCCATCCAACATCTGCTGGGGAGGAGATTTAAGGTAGATTTTAGTGTCTCCATACAGAACTTTTTGTATCTGAGGGATCTGTTCAAACTTTTTAGATTTAGAATCACTCTGAACGTCCCATTTGGCTTCTTTACCATGAATAACGGAGAGTAATACCCTTTTCCCTTTTCTTCTTCGGGGACTAGAGATACCACTCTCTTCTCTAACAGAGATATCGTTTCTGCTTCCAAAGCCTGTCTCTTGCTTACGTCTGAAGAAGGGTCTGGACAAACAAAAAGGTCCCGAGGGGGGACAGAGAACTCGATCTGAAACCCCTGTCTGATAACATCTAGGACCCACTGATTTTTTGTTATGCGAAGCCAGCTTGAAAAAAAGGCTCTCAGTCTTCCCCCGACCGGCAGCCTGGCGTCATTGCTGTTTGTCTTTGGGTTTATTATCCTGGTTTCTAAAGAAAAACCCGGAAGATTTCCTAGAAAATCTGTTCGAGTCCCTGTCAGACTGACCTCCCCTCTGTTTCTTATAACCCCTGCTAGGTCTACGAAAAAGGGGGGATCTCTGAGGAAGCGGGAATCCCTTCTTCTTATCCGAAGCCCTGTCTAGAACTTCGTCTAAAGAAGGCCCAAATAGTCTGGACCCATCACAAGGGACTGCACACAACCTCGCCTTAGATCCCTGGTCACCCTTCCATGACCTTAACCAGATAGCTCTCCTAGCCGCATTTGACATTGCCGCTGCTCTGGCAGAAAATCTTACAGAATCCGAAGATGCGTCAGCCAGGTAATCTGCTGCCTTAATGAAGGTAGGGATGGAAGATAACAAGTCCTCCCTAGGGGTCCTATCTTTCAAGTGGGTCTCTAACTGTGACAGCCATAATTTAAGAGATCTAGAAACCCACGAAGCCGCAATAGCTGGCCTGAGACTAGTGGAGGCCGCTTCCCAGGATCTTTTAAGATAAGTATCAGCCTTCTTATCTAGCGGGTCAGTTAAAGATCCCAGATCCTCAAAGGGAAGGGCAGATCTCTTTGCCATCTTGGCTACTGGAGCGTCAACCATTGGTGCTCTGTCCCAAGTTCCCGAGACCTCATCTTCAAATGGATACTTTCTTTTGATCGATGATGGGATAAAGAATTTTCTGTCTGGATTTTTCCATTCTTTTTTAATAAGAAAATCCATATTCTTATGTACTGGAAACACTCTGCGGGACCTGGGGGCCAAACCTTCAAACATCTGGTCCGCCACAGATTTTGGCTGCTTAACCTCTTCTAACTGCATGGTGGTTCTGACTGCTTTAATTAAAAGCTCTGTATCCTCTACTGGGAATAGAGGCCTCCCAGCCGCTTCATCCTCAGAAAGGGACTCATTCCCTGACCCTTCTAGGTTAGTAGATATTTCTCCTTCCGACAATTCAGCTACGATCTCCCTCTCTGGTATGTAACTTTCCGGAGAACTGGGCATAGAAGGTTTCAGTTTTTTTAAAGAAGATCTGACTTCTGACTGAACCAATGCCTTAATAGTTTTGGAGATAGAATGTGATTCTTCCAATACTAGCTTATTTATACAGCCTTGGCAAAGCGGTCTGGTGTAATCTGCAGCTAATTGAACTTTACATCCGCTGCACTCTTTATGTTTCTTTTTGCATGTCTGCTTTTTTGAGACCTTGACTACCTATAATATACAAAAGACAGCAAATCCCTCTGATTAAGAGTGGATCTTACCCATAAAAGCGACCCCCAAATCCCTGACACTGTACCGGACTTGGTGGTTGCAAGGATTCCGGCTGGTCAGCGCGTCCGCCATCACCAGGTTCCATCTCTGCAGTACACCCAGGGGATGGTCCACAATGAAGACTTGTTCTGCTGGCTCCCTCCTCCTGTGCCATTTATAACGCGCTTGGCCTCCTTTTCAATTTTCCCACCAGGAAGGTAGGTCACTTCCTCAACGTGAGGGGAGGAGCACGCCATCTCTGACGTCATACGCCAGGCCAGCGCCTGCGTGGAACGCCGCACTCGCCGCCCGGAAGCCCCAGTCCTCCTCCTCCAGCCCCGACAGAACGCCGCTGCCTGCGCCTGCGCAGAACCGCAGAGTAGACCAGGTACTTCCGGGATCGCAAGCCGACGCGCCCGCGCCTGCGCAGAGCCCAAGGAGAACGCCGCCGCTCCCGGGACGAATGCCAGGATTCCACTCTCTGGCTCCGATCCCCCCACAAACTAATGGAGCCCGCCTGGCACGGCCACAGCAGGATCTCCCAAGGTGGAAGGAGACAGGAGGGGGGGGGAGACTTGGCCAGTACCTCCTCGAGGTCAGCTTGGCCCGGATCCTACCCCGTTAAGGTACGTAGACCCGGGTAGTCCGCAGCAAGAGGGGTACCTTAAAAGGAAAAAAGCAGGCTAGGCACGAATAACGTCACCTAGGACTTCCCATCCAGAGGACAGGAAACCTAAAACTGAGGTTGAGAGGGGCGTGTACCTTTTTTATATGTTAGCAGGTTTCCTGTCCTTGATGGGAGGTCCTAAGTCGCATGGGTGCCGTCATGGGTGAGGGGAAAAAAGTGCATCTTATAAAGCTAAAAATACGGTACATTCTGTTGATTCCAGCCCTTCCTCACAGATTTACACCCCATAAATCTCCTTAAACAGTTCTTCACCCTCATGGACCCAGAATACACTCCATGCCCCCTCCCCTCACACAATGCGTTCCCCTCACTCAAAGCATCTGAAAGTATTAAAAACCAGAAGCGCGGGATTTCTCTTCAGGCGCGCTTTCCACCAGCGAAGATTGGTGAAAGCACCCTGTTCTGTAAATAAGCCTCAGCCTGTACTAGGCTTCCAGGTTCATTGTTAGTATATCCCAGTTCAGGCCACTAGGTGGCAGCAGTGAACTGTTATATAATGATTTCAATACAGACTAATGGAGCAATTTACATCTGATGATTGTAAGTTGTGGTCCACTTAGGGGACTTAAAAAGTTTTGAAAATATTAAAAAAAAAACTTAAAATCACCCCATTCCCCACACAACAAAAGAACAAAATGGCATTATAGGCATGCAAAAACACCCATACTTTTAAAATATTGAAAAAAAGTTCGCCTATATGGTGTAACAGAACACAAAATGACAAACTGTGTACTTGAGCTTTATTTAGCCTTTATTTTCATAATTTCCTGTAGTAGTGTAGTGATTTGAACTCACAACCTACTACATTACAGGCAAGTACCTTAACCACTGGGCTATGGAGCTCAGTGTTAGGCCCCGTTCACACGACCGTATGAATGGGGCCGTATGTATTCCGCAAAATTGCGGAATACATGCAGCCCCATTCACCTCTATGGGAGCGCACAGCCACGGCACGGAGACAGCTCCGTGCCGTGGCTCTGCATAAAAAGATAGAACATGTCCTATACTTGTCCATACGCACAGACAAGTATAGGCATTTTCAATGGGGCCACACTGCGGAACACACGCCGGGCGGTCCCCGTATATTTGTGGGTCCGCATAATGGCCCACAAATATTCGGTCGTCTGAATGAGGCCTTAAGTCAATGGTGAAAAACCTCATACAAGTTTCTCTGATATTGAAAAACCTCCTAAGAGGCTATCTTGCATTATACTTCTATGAGGTTTTTCATCATTGGCTTAACACTGAGCTCCATAGCCCAGTGGTTAAGGTACTTGCCTGTAATGTAGAAGGTTGTGAGTAATTTTAAAATGAGAGTCTAAACTAGACTTAGAAATATACAGGGTGTTCCCAAGCATAGTGGGAATACCCCTTTCACAGTTCATAACACTAACTCCATATATGGACATAGCCATATATGGAGTCAAAGCAGGGACTCCAAAGCTGGGAAATTCCCCACTCTGGAGTCCCGACTGAAGCAGGCACTGCAGCTGTCTCCACCAGTCCCGAGGTTCGGGGCAGTGGTGGATTGATTCGGGGCCCGGATAAAAGGGTTGGCTATGACTTTAAAAAGTCGAGGCATGTGGACCTCTTTGATTTCAAAATGCCAGGGCTGAATTTCAGTCCCAGTCCAGCCCTGCTGAAGGATGAAGCAGATAGATTTATCTAATAGAAGTTTGCAGACAGGGTTGAAAGCTCTTCTTTTTTTCTGCCATTGCCAAAGAGAAGTCCTAAAAGAGTAGGAGTTTGGAGTTCTCGTATTGAACTATAGATGCTTGGCGGAAGGCCGCCATGATGCGGAGTTTATCCTGATAGTCGAGGACTCTAAAAATGATAGGTCTTGGTTTAGATGAGCTATCTGCATGTGGAGGGCCAACTCTGTGAGCATGTTCCACTGGTATTTTGTAGGTGGAGTCTCCCAACTTTAATTCCTGCGGTAGCCATTCAGAAGTGAGCCGTAAGAGGTCATTGGGGCGGACCGATTCAGGAACTCCAATAAGGCGTAGATTATTACGCAAAGATCGATTTTCTAAGTCATCCACCTTGTTTTGTAGGGTGAGAAGTAGTTGCTCTTTTTCTTCCAATTGTTCACGGCAGAATTGGACAATGTCTTCCAGATAAGAGACCCACTGTTCGACTTCTGTGAGACGAATATTATGGGCAGTTACTTGAGAGACGATAAGGTCCAGAGAGGACTGAAAGGCCACTAACCTTGTATTAATAGTCGGCATTAGTAGATCAGAAATAGCTTGAGCAGTCGCCTTTGAAGAATCCATCACGGAATCAGTGGGTGTATTTACCGGAGATGATGGGGTTTGACTGCGTGTTAGGGTTCTGGGTCCTTTGGCAGCGGAGCTTTTTCCCATAAACTTATCCATGGGCAGTGGCATACCTCTAATAGAGGCAGACCACGCAGCTGCTATGGGGCCCATAGGGAAAGGGGGCCTGGCTGTGGAGGAAAGGACCCACCGCCCTAATTACAATTACTACAACAGCTCTGGTCTAGCTTTCTTGCCAGGGCCTCTGGCTCCTCCTCCCAGCTCCCCTCACTGCTTTTCCTGTGCTCCTGCTTCCCCTCCCCCCAGCAAGGCCCCCATCCTACCATGAGGAGATGCCCCTAGCAGCAGCCTGCACATGTCCTCAGGGGCTGCACTGCTGAGGAGAGCTCCGGTTTTCAGAAGCTACAGCAGGATGTGCTGCTGCCATCAGAAGCCTCCCTAGGGCTCCCCTCCCCCATTCTGCTCCTCTGTCCTCACTGCTGTAGTGTGATTCAAATGCAGCATTTGGGACAGAGGAAGGTGGGGAAGAGGCCTGCACTGCCTGCTGAGGAGAAGATGTCCTCCCATCTCTTCTGTTTACCCTGGAGACCTGCACAGAAGGTAAGTGTGTGTCAGTGTAACGTGTGTATTTAACATATATGTACATATGCCTGTGTAGTGTACTGTATTCTGTACATGTGTAATTGACTAATGTACCTGTATATATGTGAAATACACCTACAGTATGACTGAGTAAATGTATATATGTGTAATATAAGTACAGTATATATGATGTATATGCCTCTGTGTGTATAAATATAAATATATATATATATATATATATATATATATATATACACACACACGTAGTGGAGTTAACACGCACTTGATCAGTTTTCATGGATTAAGGTTGGTGGAGGACCCGGGCGACAAGATGTTTCAGGCCCAAAGCTCCGCCCTCCACCCAAAGCCCCACCCTCCACCATTTTTATTCCCCTTTTAAATCTCCCTTTGCTCACAAACCTTAGCTTTTAAACACAGAATGATACCAAAGACAAAGAGGCATTCTTTTATTGTGAACCATTGCTCTGTATGACATGCTGACCATTTGCTAGTTACTAGTTAGTTTACATAAGGTCATCATTTACTTAACGTATAACGTATGTAATAACGTATGAATCCAGTCATCCCTGCCAAACAGAATTAAAGATGTATAAGGTGGGGAAAATAATTATAATGGCCATGAGAGTAAGACTAGAACCTCATGATCTACCTACCTTCAAAGCAATAACTCTCCTCTTCACACTGTACAACCGCCAGGTTTCAGCAAATCATTGCATGGCCATGTAAACAAACACTGACAGGGACATAACGGGCAAATGTGCACATCTGTCACAGTGTTGGCGATGTGCACACTGATTTGCAAATGTAATATATATATATATATATATATATATATATATATATATATACAGTATACATATATATATATATATATATATATATATATATATATTGTAGGAAGGCACAAGGGGTCCTCGTAGATGGGAGGTACGTGTCACCGAGGTTCCTGGCCTCGGTGAAGTAAGAGCCAGTTTTTTCAAGGTGCCAGCAGTAGTAGTTGGCTGACACTAATACTATTTAGTATAGCTATGAATCAGGGACGGCTCTTACTGGGAGTAGTCATAGTGCTGGGTGGGTGACTACTCCCCATGGTCCAGGCCGGGTGGTCCCCTGCCTATTTAACAGCCAGCAGCCCCAGCTGGAGGGGTGGAGGCCCTCACTCTGAATATGGAATGCTGTAAGTGAGAGTTGGAGCTTGCAGTGCCTGAGGGACTAAGGACTGAGGACAGAGTAAAGTCCACAACCACCCTGTGAGGTTATGGTACTGTTATAACTTGCCTGTATTGTATAGAACATGTTTCTGTAGACCGGCTGGGGTAAGCTGGTCTAGGCTATGAATTCTCATATGATTTTTTTTTTTTTTTTTTTTTTTTACAAGAATAAAAGACTGTTTTCGTTGCTGGGTTTTTGAAACCAAAAGAAAAGGCTGCTGTGTGCTGATTCAAAGGCTGATCCCTACATATGGTGGAGGATGCGGGCAGAACCAACCGCTAGTTAAAGGGCCAGTAGCCACGATATCTGAACTGACCTATTGGAAGCGAAATTGTTTTTTTTTGTGCGTGTGGTTTACCACCGGATGTCCTGGGTCGAAGCTGCTACGAGTGCACAAAACCAGGGACCTATCATGGAGGAATTTATAAAACACCTCGTGCAGGCTCACACCCAACAGCAGCAAGCGCACGCAGAGACTGTGTGGGCGCAGCAGGAGACCAACCAGCTCCTCCTTAAGCAAATGGCTATGCTGACGGAAGCCGTCCAAGTCAAAGAGACCCCAGCCCCCCACCAGCATGAGGAGGGCTAGCAAGCCCGGAGGGGAGTAAGGGAAGCCATGCAAAAAATGACTCCAGAAGACGACTTAGAAGCCTTCCTAACAGTCTTTGAACGAGTTGCGGAGCATGAGGGACTGCCACCCAAGCAGTGGGCTGAAGTCTTGGCCCCATTTCTCTCAGGTGAACCCCAAAATGCCTATTATGACTTGTCCCTTCAGGAGGCTCGGGACTACTTCCTACTGAAAGCCAACATCTTGGCCTGTCTTGGGGTAACTATCGTGGTCCGGGCTCAGAGGGTGCATCAGTGGGGGTATCGGAGGGAAAAGCCCCCCAGGTCCCAAATGTTTGACCTGTTGTACCTCGTCCAGAAATGGCTACAACCGGAGGTGTGCTCTCCAGCTAAAATGGTAGAGTGGGTGGTAATGGATCGATTCCTGCATGCTCTCTCTAAGCCAGTCCAGGGCTGGGTTGCGCAAGGTAATCCACAGACGGCAGATGACTTAGTCGGCTTGGTCAAGAGATATTTTTCAGTGGAGAAAGCCATAGGTGACCCAGGGTCCCTGACTTCCCCCTACTGGAATGCCCAAAGTGACTCGACAGGGCAGAGGAGGGGAATGAAAACCCCTCTGGAGAGACATTCTAAGGCCCGGAACATACCAGAACCAACGCCGAGGCCTTCCCTAGGAGAGATCATTTGTTGGAGATGCCATGCCCCGGGACATGTGGCAGCTCGTTGCCACATGGACCAAATGGATTGTTCCCTGGGGAGACGGATCTCCATGTTTGCCCAAGTAGCATGTAGTGCTTTGTCGAATGCTGGAGAAGGACTTCTGTTCTGTCCGATCAGTATAAACGGCAAACCCCTAACTGGACTTCTGGACTCGGGAGCCTGGTCACGCTCCTGGAGGCCCAGGTTCCACATAGGTTGATCCCTGGGAAAACATTGGGGGTCACCTGCATTCATGGCGACACCAAAGTTTACCCAGTGGCCAAGGTCACTGTAAAGACCGAGGAGTGTATGGTCTCCCACCAAGTAGGGGTTGTACAGGGCATGAGGTTTGAAATGATCATCGGCCAGGATTTTCCTTTAATCTGGGATCTGTGGGCCAGGTCGGTACCGCAACAAAGCTCCAGCTTAGCTCCAGCTCTCACCTACAGCATTCCATATTCAGAGTGAGGGCCTCCACCCCTCCAGCTGGGGCTGCTGGCTGTTAAATAGGCCAGGTAACACCCGGTCTGGACCATGGGGAGTAGTCACCCACCCAGCACTATGACTACTCCCAGTAAGAGCCATCCCGGATCAGCTGTTCATAGCTATACTAAATAGTATTAGTGTCAGCCACCTACTGCTGCTGGCACCTTGAAAAAACTGGCTCTTACTTCAACGAGCCCAGGAACCTCGGTGACACGTAGGTATCTCCCATCTACCAGGACCCCTTGTGCCTTCCTACAATATATATATATATATATATATATATATATATATATACAGTACAGACCAAAAGTTTGGACACACCTTCTCATTCAAAGAGTTTTCTGTATTTTCATGACTATGGAAATTGTAGATTCACACCGAAGGCATCAAAACTATGAATTAACACATGTGGAATTATATACTTAACAAAAAAAGTGTGAAACAACTGAAAATATGTCTTACATTCTAGGTTCTTCAAAGTAGCCACCTTTTGCTTTGATTACTTCTTTGCACACTCTTGGCATTCTCTTGATGAGCTTCAAGAGGTAGTCACCTGAAATGGTATTCCAACAGTCTTAAAGGAGTTCCCAGAGATGCTTAGCACTTGTTGGCCCTTTTGCCTTCACTCTGCGGTCCAGCTCACCCCAAACCATCTCGATTGGGTTCAGGTCTGGTGACTGTGGAGGCCAGGTCATCTGGCGTAGCACCCCATCACTCTCCTTCTTGGTCAAATAGCCCTTACACAGCCTGGAGGTGTGTTTGGGGTCATTGTCCTGTTGATAAATAAATGATGGTCCAACTAAACGCAAACCGGATGGAATAGCATGCCGCTGCAAGATGCTGTGGTAGCCATGCTGGTCCAGTATGCCTTCAATTTTGAATAAATCCCCAACAGTGCCACCAGCAAAGCACCCCACACCATCACACCTCCTCTTGGTCTTCCTTTCCTGGGGCGGTCCTCATGTGAGCCAGTTTCTTTGTAGCGCTTGATGGTTTTTGCGACGGCACTCACCAGGCTTCTTTTCTTTGCTTTAATAAAAAAAGTAGGCAACTTACATGTTACAAAGTGCGGGCACCATGCTCAGTGTACGGGCGTAGCGGCGACGGCCGTTTCGCGCCTGTATGCGCTTCGTCTGGCCGCTCACTCTGATGACGTCGGGCGTGCTCACGTGTTTTATGCTCCGCCGGACGTCATCTCCCCAGCAACGGTGTGAGTATACATATACTTTGTGCATATTCTAAAAACAAAATACAAATAAATGTAAAGGTTTGCATCGAGCCCTTTGTCTTCACATCTTGCTTATAGGAATACCGCTAGATCATTTTTATCATTGAAGCCCAGAGGACCCATTGCATTGGTCCTTATAATCCAACTAGCTTCTATTTGGAGTAATCTCCTATGGCGGTCTCCCCCATTCCTTGGAGGTGTGACTGTCTCTATGCCTGAGCATTTTAGTGCGTCTGCATTTCCATTATGGTTTACTCTGACATGCTATATAAGCCTAGGTGACCCTATACCTGTATATATAGACTTTTTGTGCTCCCTAAATCTTATGCACAACGGGCGAATGGTTTTCCCTATGTAAAAATTGCCACAAGGGCAAAAAATAACATACACTACAAATTGTGTTTTGCAAGTAATTAATTGTTTTATCTCGTGCGATACGCCCCCTATATTTAAATATTTTGTTTTAATCATATATTTACAGGTGATGCAGTGTCCACATTTGAAGTTACCCTGTGGGGTGGATCTCATGAGCCAGTTTTCCTGTCTCCTATCCTCATATGCGCTTCTTACCAACTTATCCCTAATTGTGGTGCTCTTTCTGAAGCTTATCAATGGAGGTTTCTTTACCTTGTCCTTTAAATCACTATCTGAGGCCAAAATGTGCCAGTTCTTATTTAATGCATTCCTGATAGCCGTAGCCATTGACGTGTATTTAAAAGAGAAGACTGCCCTATTACCCTCCTGGTTCTTTCTCACTTCATTCCCTAGTCTATCAGTTTTTGAGAGCGCATCCTTGTACGCTTGATCGATTAGCTTTTCAGGATATCGCCTTTCTAGGAATCTACATTTTAGTTCTCTTGACTGTTCAATAAAATCTTCTTCCCTATTTATAATACGTCTTATTCTAGTGAATTGTCCTTGAGGTACCGCTTTCTTCACGTGTTCCGGGTGGGAGCTTCTGAAATGCAGAAGGGAATTCGTGGAGGTCTCTTTCCTATATACATTAGTGTTCAAATTCCCTTCTTGTACTGTCACCATTACATCCAAAAACTCTAACTTATGCGGATGCACCTTCCATGTGAACTTCATGTTCATGTTATTCTCCTTGTTTAACCCCTCCACGAATTCTCCAAACTGCATCTCAGTACCTCGCCAAACCATGAACACATCATCTACATATCTCAAATATACTCTTACATATTGTGCAAATTTATTAGTCAGCGAAAACACAAATCTTTCCTCAAACACTGCAAGAAAGAGGTTTGCAAAGGTGCAAGAGACTGGCGTCCCCATGGCCGTGCCGGTTTTTTGATAGTACCAAGAGCCATTGAATGTGAAGGCATTGTGTGTCAATACATATTCCAGGGCCTCTTTCACAAAGGCAATGTGGTCCTCCTCCATTCCATACTGCAATAAAACCGATCCTACTACTTGCACTCCCAACCGTTGTGGTATTCTGGTGTACAAATTTTCTACATCAATAGATGCTAACAAGTCCCCCTCTTGCCATTCTGTTTCTTTCAATGCTTCTAAAAAGGCTCCTGTGTCTTTCAAATATGATGGAATACTGGATAATAAGGGGCGTAACAGCCAATCTAAATATTGTGATAATGGCTCTGTAACTGATCCTATCCCGGACACAATCGGGCGTCCGGGGGGACAAGTTAGGGACTTATGTATTTTTGGTACAAAATACCATTTCGGTTTTATGGGGTACATTGGATATAATTTCTCAAGCATGTTTTCTTTCAAGACCCCATTTTGCACATACTTATAGAGGAGGGACCGCAATTGCCTCTGATATTTGGCCATTGGATTTTCTTTGAGTTGATCATACACCTCCCTGTTCATTAACTGTCTCATAGCCTCCACTTCGTAATAGCTCCTTTTCATTACAACTACATTGCCCCCCTTGTCGGCTGGTTTTACTACGATGTCTTTATGTTTGCTGAGCCATTCCAAGGCTTTTTCTTCTTTCTTAGTTAAATTTTTATTCTTTCTTGGATAGAGCAAACATTTTACCTCTTTCAGTACTTGTTTCTGAAAGACATCCAGGTTACTCCCAGCCGGCAATGGGGGATTAAATGTAGAACTTATTCCTCCTCTAAAATTGGTTTGTTGTTCATTAGGTCTATCTTGCATCTCGCAAAACTCCTCCTGCAGGGATATCAGTGTATTAACTATTTGCTTATCTTGTTCATCACTGAAGTTCCATTCTTTGGGGACATTTTGTAATCTATTTTCCAGAGAGGTCTGATCTCTATCTTTTATATTCTGTACATTAGAAAAATGTTTCTGTAGATTCAGCTTCCTTATTCCTTTAAACAGATCTATTTCGAATTCTACGGGATCGAAATCTTCCACCAGACCATAGTTTAGACCTTTTGCTAGGAGGGATAGGCAGTCCTCATTTAGATGTATATCCGTTAGATTCACTACAATGTTCTTGTTCATGTCCTTTATTTTCTCCAACTGGTTCGGTTTTATTTCCAGGATACTTGCTTCCTTTTTTGCCCTCCTTTCCAATTTTTGTTTCTTTTGCCTCCCCCTTCTAGTTTCTCGCCTAAAGGGGGTTCACGTTCTCGTGCGCCACCTCCGGTAGCCCCTTCCTCTGTTGTTTCCATGTTACTGTGATCTTCAGAGAGGCTGGAGTCTGATTCCGTTGTCCAGTCTTCCCCATTCCTTTTTCTGTAACCTTGTCGTCGTCGTCTGAAAGGTCTTCTGTTGTCCCTAGTAACAAACATTTTCCCACTCTCGTAGTCCTGTTTGTCTCTAAGGAATTTATCTTTTTTTCTCTCCTTAATTTCTACTTGTATTGGGACAATTTTTTTCTCTAGTTTTTTGAAAAAGGTCTGCTGCTGGTTAATTGTCAGACAGTTTTTTAGCTCCTTCTTAGCATGTTCCAACTCTAGGGTAACCTTTTCATACTCCTTTACATTACGCTTCAGAACAAGCTGCATCAGGCTAAAGGCATGTTCCATATGCAATCTTTGCCACTCCTGGACAAACTCCTGGTCATCTTGATACTGTGACACCTCTTTATATGATCTCAGTCCTCTCGGGACTCTTTTGTGGGTCTCATAAGACTGTAATGAATGTATTGTCCAGAATAGTCGGATTTCTCTTTCCGCCAACTGTGCAATTTTCATTTCTAAGGCCGTCGCCGCTACGCCCGTACACTGAGCATGGTGCCTGCACTTTGTAACATGTAAGTTGCCTACTTTTTTTATTAAAGCAAAGAAAAGAAGCCTGGTGAGTGCCGCACTTTTTTCATCTCTCAAGTTATATTTATGTGGTCTTAACAAGTGCAGAGCACCGAATAATGGGACACACGGCGAGGAGTTAGGAAACTCTAGGGGGAAGTTCCGGTATATTTCCAGCGCAGTGCCAGACTCCGATTGGTTTTTCTTCCTGTTTGCTAGTTTCAAGTGTCTAGGAGACTAGAGCACGCGCTGTGATGGAACCCCCACACAAAATGGATACAGTCATTGAAATATCGACCAATCCATCATCGGAACTGTGTGAATTGGCATTAAAAGAGGGCCGCATCGATGCGGGCACCTATTTTGCTCAGTGTAACGAACGGGACAGTATACAGGTTATGAGCACGAGAGCCTTAGAAATGAAAATTGCACAGTTGGCGGAAAGATAAATCCGACTATTCTGGACAATACATTCATTACAGTCTTATGAGACCCACAAAAGAGTCCCGAGAGGACTGAGATCATATAAAGAGGTGTCACAGTATCAAGATGACCAGGAGTTTGTCCAGGAGTGGCAAAGATTGCATATGGAACATGCCTTTAGCCTGATGCAGCTTGTTCTGAAGCGTAATGTAAAGGAGTATGAAAAGGTTACCCTAGAGTTGGAACATGCTAAGAAGGAGCTAAAAAACCGTCTGACAATTAACCAGCAGCAGACCTTTTTCAAAAAACTAGAGAAAAAAATTGTCCCAATACAAGTAGAAATTAAGGAGAGAAAAAAAGATAAATTCCTTAGAGACAAACAGGACTACGAGAGTGGGAAAATGTTTGTTACTAGGGACAACAGAAGACCTTTCAGACTACGACGACAAGGTTACAGAAAAAGGAATGGGGAAGACTGGACAACGGAATCAGACTCCAGCCTCTCTGAAGATCACAGTAACATGGAAACAACAGAGGAAGGGGCTACCGGAGGTGGCGCACGAGAACGTGAAACCCCCTTTAGGCGAGAAACTAGAAGGGGGAGGCAAAAGAAACAAAAATTGGAAAGGAGGGCAAAAAAGGAAGCAAGTATCCTGGAAATAAAACCGAACCAGTTGGAGAAAATAAAGGACATGAACAAGAACATTGTAGTGAATCTAACGGATATAC